>JAJLWW010000064.1:0-127972 GCA_030570935.1 Geotrichum klebahnii
AAAAAAAAAAAAAAAAAAAAAACTTAATGATTTAAAGTATATATATAATATTGATATGATTATGTATTCTATACAAATTATTTTAGCTAATGGAGTCTAATTGTGTGATGTTTTCAAGAAATGCTTTAGCTAGTCCGAGCCTTAGGTGGCTAAAAGAGTTGCGAGTGATAAGCATGAATATATCTATTTCAAAACGGAGAATTTAGCTAAGGCTAAAACATTCAGGGCTATATCTTTTTATCAAGTATTTTTGAATGATTGTCAGCCAAGAAGTTGAACTTCTTGGAGTTGTTCTTCATTGAAGCTTGAGTTTTTAAAGTCTTATTACTGAATGTATAGAAAACGCTTGGGAACAGGCGTTGAATTATGCAGAGGCTCGGTGGTATTAGCAAAGGTACAATGACGAGTTACAAAGGAAAAAGACTCTTTAACAAAACAGATGATTTCAGTATATCATTTGGGCCAGTAGGTCTACCCGGCTATGAACCTCGAATTGAATACTGGTGTGTCACTAGTGAAAGAGAGTGTGTCCAATGATATGATTAATACACATTGTCCCAGTTTCCAACACATTGAGAATATTGATAGTAACCCAATTTTTAAGCTTGTTTTTTCTAAATCTATGATACTTGAGCATGTAATTATTAGTTCACACGACAATTCCTATATTGGAGCATTTTAGTTCAATAACCAGTTTAATTTACTTAGAAGTCCTTGTGGAATTGGCCTTTTGTTGAGTGTATCTTAGCGAAGAAACAAGGTAACAAGCTTCATTCCAAACAAGGTGAAGGGCACCACGCCATGTTTGGTTTTTTTTTTATTTACACAAACAAGCAATTCGGTACAATTCATTTTTGGATCCCTAAGATTTCCAGGAAGTAATTCCCGTTTGCATTACAACTTCAAATCAAGTACTAATTATTTTTGTATATTAGGCAATGGTCTTATCGATACAAGCTAGAGAGCCTAGTCAGTGTATTTCTCTAGACATACTGTACGATTACTTTTTTGGTTTTTTTTAATTGTAAACCGCATGTTCAACCAGTGTGGCAACCAAACTCGTACAAATAAAACCCAAAACCAAAAAGAAATACAAATATATAAAAAAAAACCCATTTGGTGCCCTATTAAAATCAAGTCCGGTTTCTTCTATATTCTTCCACTACGTTCAAATCTCTCGAGCTGTCCTCTACTTCACTCATATTTCTTACTATTAACCATCATCATCTTAATCATACATCAGATATTACTTTACACCAATGGGCAAATCTAAGGGTGGATTCGAAAACTCGAAAAAGGTAAGGCGGTAATCGGCATTATTCTATCAATTGAACTTGACTAACAATGAACTTGTAAAATAAGGCTGCTGGACAGGCTAGAAAGGCTCAGGCTGCTGACAAGAAACGTCAGGAAGTTGAGGACGAATTGGAAGCTGCCGAAAGTTCCAAGTGGTCCCAGGGAGCTCAGGGTGGCAACGCTAAGAAGCAAGCCGAGGCTGATAAGAAAGCTGAAGCTGCTCAAAAGAAAGCTGAGCGTGATCGTTTGCTCAAGGAGGAGGAAGCTTCCTTACCTTCTAAGCCCACCAACAATGCAAAGCGTGGACAGGAGAAGATTGCTGCTCGCCGTGCTGGTAAAATCGACGATTTTGTTACTGGAAATAATGACCCTGCGTTGAGCGCTTCTGGTATTGACAATGCCCTTGATCTGCTGAGTCTTACCAATGAAAAGCATGCTGGTACTGGTAACAGTCGAGCTGATGGAATTGACCGTCATCCTGAACGTCGTTTCAAGGCTGCTTACTCTGCATTTGAGGAAACCCGTCTGCCTGAGCTCAAATTGGAGCATCCTGGACTTCGACTCAACCAGATGAAAGATTTGATTCGTAAAGAGTTTGAGAAAAGTCCTCTTAACCCTTTTAACCAGGCTACCATTTCCTACAATGCCACCAAGGGTGATGTTACCAACAAGCGTGCCGAGATTAGAAACGCCACTGAAAAGAGATTGACTTCTCAGTAGGAATGCTTGTTTTTTTTTTCTGTTTAGAACCACATTATCACTAATGATTTATTTTTCTTTTACAACGACGTACCATGAAACTAAATATGGCCAAATTATTTGAATACATTTGATTGTCATATACAGGCATTGACTAAGAAGCTGGTTTCAGCCAGCTGTGTAAACATCAAAACTTGAATTTCGGTTATTTCTTTTGAAGGGATCTCATATTTGAAATCTATTCCTACACTTCTACTTTGCGTAATATGAATAAAGTTATATTCTTTATATTTATTCATAATTGGTCCTAGTACTGTTAAATCACAAATATTTAGGATTCATTGCAGAGATCAGCTTAAAACGCGGCTCTCTGTTACATTGTCTCGGTTTTAATCTGTAAATTTTACAATCAAACTGACCATGCAATATGCTCACAGTATTTGAAAAATATTCCTCAATTCTATTATTACATGTATAAGGGTATGTACTATAAGAACATACTCTTATAATTTTCTCGTAGTTTAATCGATTTTAATTGATGCATAGATCTTTCGAGTGAAGAAAAAGCTGCAGATAAAACCAATAGAACCAGTGAGAACGAAAAGAACAAATGCCATGAGCAAACTGTATCCTAGATATAGAACATACGAGGTGAAACTTCCCAAAGACAATTTGCTCATCAAGTAAATCAGAGCGTAAAGGAAAACGTAGAAGCTACTGGCTCCAGCAGCAATAAATGAACGCCATTGCCAGTGATAGTTTTCTGCACAAAGCAAAAAGTAGGTGAGCAAGATTGTGACGGTAGCAGTGGTCATAATCATGAATCCGTAGCACAGGAATAAGAAGCCAAACATGTAGTAAATCTTGTGGAACCAGAGAGAGTTATAAATATAATAGAGCTCTACAAAGATGGCGCCAAAAGGAAGAATTCCAGCAAGGGCGACAGAAGGAAACATCTTAAGAGATTTGGTTTGACCAGGAATCTGTCGTGGAATCTGGTTGGTGCGAACGGGATAAGAAAATGCATCCTTCTTGAAACCCAAGAACGAACCAAGGGCTGACAAAGGTACCGAAATGATAAACCAGATGGCTACAATAGCCAGCATGGTACCAAAAGGAACAGCTCCAGAGGAACGAGCAAAGATCAAGAAAAAGTTGAGCAAAAAGAAAAATGCAAACACTACGCCAGGGACAATAAGAGGTGTCAAAATAGCATTAAGCTTAAAGGCTTCTCCACCAAAGGTCTTGTAAAAGCGAGCTGATACATAACCTCCGATGAAACCAAAAAATGTGTAAAACACAATCATGATGGTTGTGAGAGATCCTCGATTAGATGGTGACAAAAAGCCCAGAAGGGCAAATGCCAAGGTTACACCTGCCATCATGAACAGCTGAACTCCGCTACCCAAAAATACCGAGAGTAGCATTCTGTTCTTAGGGCTGCGGAAGACATCACCATGAACAAGTTTCCAACCACTATCTTCTTGAATATCCTCAGAAAGGTCGATCTCATTATACCTTGCGATGTCCTTGCGAAGAGCACGCAACAAAATAGTAGAGACTACACCAGTCAAGAAAATGACAATAATAATGGAGTTGAAGAGGGAAAACCAATGAATGCTAGGATCATAAACATGAAGATACTTATCCCATCTAGTAGCCCATACGGTGCTTGAAGGTACCCAACTGACCGAGTAAGTGAAAGTGACTGAAGTATCACCATCCATCTTTAATGCAACAGGATCCTGTGAATCACAAGTTACAGATCCGTCCTGGGCAGGTTGGTTATTGCGAGACTGAGCTTTGACAATTACACCAACCACACGAAACTTTCCAGTACGAGTCCTATGATACTCTATGCTGATGTCGTAATGGTTGTTCAAAAAGGGATCGCCATTATCTTTATTGATAGATCCAAGTGGGAATCCAGCACTGTAAAAAGCTTGATCTGCGGCAGAATCAAAAAAGACCTCACTGGCAGCAGGAAGACCGTCCACCAACCAATTCAAATCATAATCTTGTCTGATTCGTCGGTTCACAAAAAGAGCATTACGTGAGTTATAATTGCGAGAGCAAAGGGACTTACAAGATTCGTTCTTTAGCATATTGAGCTCAAAAGGAGAGTCGAAGATTCGGTCGCCAAACAATATAGAACCAAGAGACTCACTCTGTGGCTTGGGGCCATCAGGAGGGGTGCAAAAGTTGAATAAAGGAAAGTAATAGTCGTACGGAATAACACTCTTGAGTTTTCGAAGATTGGAGTCGTAGACGGGTGTTAACCTATTCACCAGAAGCGGGACTCTTTGGCCTTCATCATAGTCTGTGGGGGCAACACCAGGAAGATAAAAGGCGTTAGAAAGCTGTGGAAAGCTTGCAAAAAAAACAAGAGCGCACCAAAAAAATAGCATGGTTGACGTGGCGAGGTATGAAAGGAAGGAAGGGAGAAGACGATTGAATGCAAGAGAGAATTAAAATCTTTTTGTTGGTTGGTATCTATGTGTTTTCGAATACTTCAACGACTAGAAATTTACAAGTTGATAAGTTGAACATATACAAAAGCTCAATTGACTTCAACTCCGCTTCATAAATAGATTTCAGACTGAATTCTGATTCATTCCTACTTGTTATAGAAGAGGTCCAGAACTGGAAGCGAATTGTGAAAATGATATATCCAAACGACCACGTCGATGCTACGTTACTAGGGTTAGGGACCTGTGTGATCGGAATTTCATACCAATGATAAAACTTTGAGACGTATACAAATTCTATCGAGTTCGTATTATTCTGAGGGCTTTGAGGTACGTAAAGGTCTAGTAATACTATATATTCGTATTGCTGGAAAGGGGAGCCTTGAAATGAGTGTTTACTCAGTTCTTGGCTTATTAACTTTGCACAGACCAAGCTAATTGGACCTCAGGTTCGCGATTTGGAAAAATACGAATGATAAATTAATTTCCTATGATGTCAAGGCTAAATACTACTACTGTCCCTATCTGCTTCCTTTCTGTAAAGTATTTTGTGTTTCTTTTTAATTAGGGATAAATATAGCTTATTCAAAACGATCTGGGAATAAAAAAGGTGCTACTAGAGTCCAAGAGTACAAGAAGTAGCATATCCAAGAACTGACAATCTTAACCCATGAAGAAAAATATGTTCGACCAACTGGAGCAAAATCGCCTAAATCTTCTTTTTGAACATTCATGGTTAGGAGTGTTGCAATCCATTGCGTAGCTAAGAAGAAAACCAAATGGAATAAGACATAATTGTACTTAGTCGCTCCACGTTCGTCGTCACCATAAGCACCGCCACCGTTTCCACCATCGCCATCTTCATCACTGTCAGAATCCCACCAGTTTTCTTCAAGTGAGGTAGATGGCAAAGATCCGCTTTCAACAGCAGCTCTAATGGCGTCTATTCGCATAGACTGTCGAGTTGGCTCTTGTGTCACAAGACTATTTCGAGAGACTGGTGCATATCCAGCTGACTCTACAGTAGATCTAGAAGTCTGAATAGCAGCCCGCGTGGTAGTATATGCGATTGCCAAAAAAGTGAAGACAGCACCTAGCACAATGCTTGCCGTACGTGTACCTTTTGAGCGAATAAGTGGGTTGCAGCTTTTATCATCCGGTTCCGAAGAAACAGCGGCCATAGTCAAATAAGTACAGTAAATGGCAACCATTGAGGCTTGAGCAAGGCCAGCCTGAGAATTGTATTCCTGAACGCGTGGGTTGATAGAAAGTACCGACACAACAATGACGAAAATTAAATTGATGGTGATTGCAGCTTGGTTCATGGAGCATCCAGAACCAGCAAAAAAAATATACATAATGATTGTCAAAACGATGCTTCCCACGTACATTCCCAGAGTCGAGCATAACAAAATAGTTTTCCATAGTTTCGAATCGGAATCTTCAATATGCTCCAAACAAGTTTCAGCCCATGAATGGGCAAAGTCAACCAACAAAATCAGACCGATAAGAAGGAAAATAACAGCTGCAACCATAGCAAAATAGTTACCCCAAATAACAAAAAACCCATCTGGAATGACAAATGTAAGCAGAATTAGGCCAATCCACGCAGCAATCTTAAGGCCCCAGTAGCCATTTTGAATTCCTGCTCGCGGATTCCGAGTGGAATGAACACCTATGAGGAGTAAGGCCATGATAACATGAAATAAACCTAGAGCAAAGTTGATTCGATGAACAGATACAAAGCCATAGCACTCGCCACCCCCGGCACATCGCAGGTGAACGTAGTTGAAAGTTAACTTCTCGAGTTTCTTAATAGCCCAGTCAGTGAGCATTACCCAAGAGATTATGGAGTTAATACATAGTAGCACAGCATATCCAATACGCGTGGCGATACTAGATGAGCATTTACCACAAGCTGAACAAATTGCTGAACATGCGGCAGCACCGCAACAGGAGGCAACCCAGGACCCAACCATGGTTATTCCGGGAACAGCCATAAAAGGGACAGATAAAATAGCCCCCATTTTATTATCAATGATATGAAGTGTGAGTTAAGTGAAGATTGATGAAGATAACTTGAGACCCTGAAAAAGCTGTTAAACAGTAATGTGAGTTTAATATCATTATCAAAAGCCCAAACCCTAAAAACTACCCGTTTCCGTTTTGTGTTACTCAAAACTACCTAAACCGTCCATCAAGATTTTTCATATACGAACTAATATCTGATGTTTACAGGGTGTAATGCCATATAAGATAAACGGCACCTTTCTCTTGGTTCAATATTTATGAATAGTCTGAAGCAAAATTGTTGGAACTATCAGTGCTTATAGAAAATATTAACAAGTTTCTGTTTTCATCTAGTTTATTAAAACGCCCAGATAAACACTTCATTTTCCAATAAATTTTTCATGTCTTGATAATAACTTAATACTACTTGTATAAGTAGCATGTACCTATATGGACACTAGTTTTGTAATTTATATTGTTTAATATCTTAAAATACTTTAAGTCTCTTTTTAAGAAACAGGATGACAAGGTGGTACAAGTCTATCGTTCTTTAACTGAACTTTAAGACAACTTGATTTTTTGTCATGATTTGACGAATTTAAAATGCCCCGTAACATAGTGCATTTCAATGAACTTAGTAATTGATATAGAATAGGTTTAGTCTTCAAATAATTTTTGATTACCTGTTGTAACATGTATTTAGTTGTAAAGTCAGTTAGAAGTGAGGAATACCTCATTAAGCATCACTACTCACTTGGAGAATGGTATTGTATAACGAAGCACTTAATAACGAGCTGATATTTGAAAATTGAACCTTTTAAGAAAATATTTTTAAGTCTGCTGAAGGCCTAGTGCCCTTCTACTAGAATCGTGAAGTCAGTGCTGTTGAAGTGGATTAAGTATTCTATAGAGTAGTAATAAAAGCAAGAGAAGATACGAATCCTCCATCAAGAGGGTTCTGGATTGTAAATGGAGGGTGGGTTGAGTTGAGCGAGCTATATACCTCATGAGTAACACATAACGTATGGCAGTGCTAGAAACTAGGTACATATTACTTATTCGAGCTTCAAAAATGCCTTCAATAAAATGGACCGTTTCAGCTAGCCGAGAGTGTCAAAAAAATGTCTCTAGGGTCTTCATGAAAGCACTCTTGGTTTCTTACGTACAAACCCTTTTAGTTACGAATGATAGGAACTATATTTCTAAAGGGAAGTCCGTCGATCTTTTCAATCTTTAAGAATAATGAAAAGGACTTTAATAAAATTGTAGCGCATTTTAAGATAAAACATTTTTCTCCTAAACGAAACATTCTATAGTTCTTCGATGTTGCATATGTTAAATTACAGACAGATACGGTAACTGGCATACTTTCCACTGGTCACACTTAATCTGATAATTTTAACGACCTGACCACGTTTCAGGCCCAGGTATCTAGCCATGGGGTCTTCTTTTTGAATACGTGGTAACTGCGACTCCTTCAATCTATATCGCTGAAGTAGTTCCTTCTTCTCAGGATCAGACAACAAAATGTGTCGCGGAACCAAAACATGGTGAGTGATGTTGACTACCAGGTCTGATTCTTGAAAGCAGTCTATTGAGGCAGGAGCCACACTAGGAATACGTCGCGCGGCACCCGAAGTCAAATTGTTTTGGTAGACGAAAATAGCACTCTGAAAGTTCTTTTCCAGAACGTGCAGGCAAAGAGCTTCCATAGTCTTGACACCAACATTTGCTTCCTCGCAAAATTCCACCCAAAGGGAGCCCATATTAGGGAACTTTCCAGCAGCCTCCTCAGTGGGCACTGCCTGGTAACACATCATTTTGCGAGTCACCTGGCCCATGCCATCACAGAACTGTGCGCGGAACTCATCTAATGTAATTTCTACTTCTTTTTGTGTGATGAGATATCCCTAAAGCCCGAGTTAGTCTTCACTTCACCGCCATCAAAAAAATGCCATCATCCTTAACTTACTCGATCCCTGGCTAACTCTTTCGTAGTTCGGTAGACACGCCATAACCGGGAAGCAACTCTATCTGGATCTTCCATTTTTATGTATTATGTTTCTGGATGTTGCGATTCTTGACTGAAGAGTGGTCGTGGCAAACGAAATATGCTAGTATCTGCTAAAGCAGTTTATCAAATGACGCTTAAGCAGTTATTCACAGGTATGTTAAGAATTTGACAGAACTGCTAAGCTCTCCTGTATTATTGATATGAAAACGCGTAAAATATTGATTGGCAATTGTGCAAAATGATGCTTCTGATGGTCGAGATACGTCTATTTCTGAAAATTTCTCTTTGATTTCCCTTTCATTTGGGACTTTTCCATCAGGCTCTGAAAATTTTCAAATATGGACTGAGATTTACCCAGGGCTCATAAATACTATGCACCGGATTGATCGTTTGACATCTGAACATACTCAATATAAGTCCTTAAACTAATATGGTTCAGGGACATTTGCTTAGAAGATAAAACTGGCTGAAGGTTTCAATAGAGTAGATTGGTATTGGACATATCAGTCAAAAGACTTTGTCGTTACAGATTTAAACTATAACTCGAAGTCAAATTTCAAACTTACATCTGTTTGTAAATTTAAATTATTATTTGGCCCAAGAAGTATAGCTATAAAAACAATCTATAACCACCTGAAATGAAACCTCACACAGTAAAGATATAGTAAATAATTGTTTTTAGCAACGATGTTTCTCAAGTTGAAGTATACTTTTATGAGCTTAATTTGAAGTAGAGATCTAAGTGAATTATTTTCTGACTAAACCACATAACTTTGGCATATAACTTATTAAATGAGACCTAATTTTAATACTCTCATAGTGGGTTTACTGAAATGAAAGAAGAAGAAAATCGTGTATGGAAAGTTAAATGATGGAAAATCTTGTGAGTAACCGCTACAAACTGAAGACCGAGCATTACCTCCTTCTCTATTTCGCTCTATATCAATAAGGTGCACACTAGAAGATTGCATATAATTGGAAGAGCAAGCTACTATATATCGTGATTATATTTCAGTAATTTGACGGTGTGATCGTTTTCTTTTCCAATGAACTAAACTGCACTACGATAGGAGTTTCTTTTCATCCAGATTGCCCTTAAATATGGGATATTGAGACATATTACAAGCAAAAAATGCTTTCTGACACCGTAATCAAGCGCCAACTTCCCCATCACCTACCTTCCTAAATAGATAATTGCTGTAGGCTGGTGTGCTCGCTTAAGAGGCCACGGTTAGCAGTCAGGGGAAAGCAGCCAAGTAAGAGCATTATATCAAAACATAGTTTAGGCCGTTGATTTCATTTACTCCAGCATCTGCACTTAACACAAAACAAACTCAACGCAATTTTGAGGCTACTCTTCCTTATTGAACACCTTGCTGATAGGGGTAATGATCGTATTCCATTGTTGCCTGTGTGTAGTATTTGCACGCGAACCCACCTGAGGGTACGGTAAGGAAAAAATCATAATATGCGCACTACTTTTTAAATTATTAAAAGGCATTAAACATAAACTATGGTTACTTGTCTCTCCTACTAGCACCTGAGTAAAGACTTGGGGCACCGTTTAACTTCAACCGCCAGCACCGTTTAGTGAAATTAATTTATATGACGGGTCTGTACCTAATGAATATTACTCTGACACTATCGAAATCCACACTGATCCGTAAGAAATTGAGAATTGTCCCTTTTTTACCTCTTTCCGTTTTCCTTTTTCCTTTTTCCCTATCAAGACCAAATTGTCCAAATTGTAAATTATCCTACTCCCAAATACGGTCGTCATGCGGCGAGACTAGATCATAATCAGATTTTTATCGGATTTTTGTGCCCATCAAATTCTTCTGATAAACTATATTTTACCAACTCTATCGTCCACTCACATTATTATGATCAATGTTGAAAATAATTTACTTGTATTGCAATTTTTTAAAAATATATATCATAGAGTATGGGTGGTAATGTATAAATCCCAATGCACCGTACGGTATCTTCATGCAATAAAAATCCAATGTGCTATAGGAATTTGAATTTCTTACACAAGAAGAAGATGAAATCGTAAATGCACGCGTGCCTGAGGTGCAGATTCAGTCTGAAAATAGCTTGTTTGGTTTATCTGCTTCTCTCCTTTTCAGTGATTGAGTTCTTGCATTATAATAATGGCACTTATACTGGATTGCTGAGCTATTGGCATTTTATCTCTCAATTTCTACTTTCTTTCCAAGTTCTAGCAACTTTTTCTTCTTACCTAAATCTTTTTCTGTTTTTTCTTTCAGAGAATTTTTTATCAATCCATAGCTATTAGCCTATTTTATGTCATGAAAAACCAGAAAAAGAATGTTCTACTACGAAAATTCTTTTCAAATCGAAGTGCAGTAGGCGGTAATGATCTGGATTCAAATGAACCAAGTGAGTCTCAATCCATGAGATCATCTGAGTCGCTGGAAATCAGATCTACTAGACATGAAGTATCTCTAGATACTAGCATAACAAGAATTAGTGAAAAAAGTGATACCAATCATAGCTCGGAACCCTATCACATCAACTCAGTACTCTCTAAATCAGATACCCATGATAAATCTACCGAAAAAGGGCATCTTTCTCCAGTCACATCCTCCTTAGAATCAAAACTCAAGTCAAAATATTCAAATTTCAAGGGGAAAGACACCTCCATCAAAAGTTCAAGCGCATTAAAATACAAGGTATGTTTCAGGGAAATTGTACTTTTTCTTTAGGGCGGTACAGCTAACGGTTTGACAGATCTCAAGTCCAACCTTAATTACATCAACCCAAAATGCGACAATAGAGAGACTAAAACATATTGGGGGGATTGAGGAAGAAGGAGACAGCCAAGCTACCATTGACTCTCTTGCAACAACACTACATATTATGTCTCTGGATGCTGGGCAGTTACACGATGGACAAAACTCGAATAGTGATTATGCTTACAAAAACGCTTTCTCTACCAACCCTCTCGAGTATGGTACACATTGTTCCGTTTTTGAAGATTCTGTAATAAAAACAAATAATCCAATATCTTCCTTGATCAATATTGGTCCAGATACTTTGAGCTCAATAAGTGTACCTGATAGTTCTACTTCCTCTATTCATACTCTTCAGCCAAGTGATACAGTTCTCAGCAGTCATGAAATCACGCCAGATCATTCCAATTCAAATTTTGATGTGGCCAATTTACAAGAAGGTCCCTTTCCCACAACTGTGCCTCAATTCACCTGTGAGGAAGAGGAAATGCACAGAAAGGTAAAAGAAATCACTACCGACGATTTATCTCAGCCGGAAGATATGATTCGAGTACTAGCAAAATCTCTTTTTGATGGAAGCTGCCAATCTGTATCTCATTATGATGCTGCATCATGGATTGGCGATTCAGGAACTGAAAGAGGCCTAGTTCGAAAAGCATACATGGACAATTTTAATTGGGAAAACCTTTCGGTCTTAGGAGCTATTCGTAGCCTTTGTGACAAGTTATACATGAAAGCCGAATCCCAGCAATTGGATCGCATTATTGATGCTTTTTCTGTGCGCTGGTGTGCATGCAACCCCAATCATGGCTTTAAGACTGTTTCAGTTATCTACACTTTGGCTTACTCTATCTTGCTCTTAAATACTGATCATCATTCTGAGGAATATTCTTCAAGGAAAAAAATGCCCCGTCAGCAATATGCGCAGTCGACATTACAGGCAATGAGTGCCTTAGCAATCTCAGATCAAGAAACATTAATTAATGATGTAACCAACAGCCCTCAAAAATTCAACTTGATTCGTGGAAGGTCTACTCGCAGTAGTTTATATAAGCAGAGTACTGTTTCAACTGAAAATGGGATACCTGGGGAAAATTCTGTTTTGGTTAACTGTACTGCGAATTTAGAAGGAAAAGAGTGGGAGCAAGTTATCTCAAGTCTTTTAAAAAGTGTATATTCTTCATTGGATTTAACACCTCTGAGCCTAGCCCGTCCTGAAAAAGAATTACGTCCATTCAATTCTCGAAGCAGTACCAACCGAAAGTCAACCTTTGAACTTGGTGCTTATCATTCTGGTGAAGGGTTTCCTCGCCGTAATAGCTGGATAGGCCCCACCGACTCTTGGTCTGAACACGACTACTCTGATGCCATTACCAATAATAGTTATAATCCAACGGGAAAACAGCGTTTTGTTCTACAATCATCAAATGGAAAGCCAATATCTTCTCACTCAAGCATATACACTACAGCAGGAAATATTCAAGTTCCTCGTGATCCTACCGTGGGCTTTGCAGGTGCGTTATGGAGCACTATTATTCGTGAGGAACAAGAGAAAACTACATTATTAGACATCAACAAAAGTGTGTGCCAAGAAACTGGTGAGTCCGTCAAACTTTCTGAAGAAATATCGAGAATTAGTTCGCAAAGCCGAAATGGTGGTGATATCTGTAACTTTCAACCTAACCACAAAAGTGAATTATCTCATAGTAATATGACTGGGGATAATCGTGACCTTAAGACCTCTATTAGTATCTATTCAAGTAGCAAGGAAAGTTCAGGGTATTCCAAATTCAATGATGTGCGGCGGGAAGAAGAACTTATGCTCAATGGTGCTCCTTGGGCCAAGGAGGGACTACTTAAATTTCAGGCTTTTTTTGATAAAGATTCCTCTTCCAAACGATATATGAAGAAGGGCTGGATGACTGTTTTTGTTGTTGTTCAACACGGGTACTTGAAAATGTTTCAGTTTGAGACTCAGGCTCCGACAAGAAAGAAGGCTGCATTATTTTCTTCATTCAGTAAAAATAGAACAAGAAACAAAGGCAATTTAGAATCGCCTGAAAGTTCAATATCTGATCCAGCTATGATGAATAAAAATGTGGGGAGCGGGAACTGGCTAGAAAATGCCGTCCTAATAGATCAGATATCGTTATGCCATTCATTATCTCAAATTATTCACATTGCTGAAGATGGTACTGATCTTTTGGGTGTTCTTCCTGCCTCCTCAGTCAAGATGAGCAAAAAAACAAATTTAGCATCTCACAATGGTGACAACGTTCAGTGGTCCCTCAAAATCTCCAATGGAGGAGTCCTTGCATTTCTAGCAGGTACCCGTGAAATTGCTGACGAATATGTGTATACTTGTAATTACTGGGCTTCTCGTGTGTCTCGTGAACCTCTAGTAGAAGCAGTTAGTTCAAGTGAATTTGGTTGGAAAAAACCATTGGATTTGATTTTTCATCGAGTTAATTCTAAAAGCAGTACTAAAAGTACTAAGAATGAAAATCAAAGAGTATCTCATAAACTCAGATCTAATTCAATTTCTCTAGGAGCGCCACTTATCCCTCAGTGCAGTAATCCAAATGATAGCCCAGGAATTGCAAACACTTTGGCTAAAAATCTCTTACGCAAGAAATCAACTCCCAATCTTTCCTCGAAAAAAGGCACCGGGAAACAAGCTCGTCTAAATATTCTTCAAACTGCTAACTTTCACGTTAAGTCTCATGGAGCAGATTCAAGCATTGGCTCGTTTGGTAGTTCATTTCTCAATGGTTCGAACACGCCGCATACTTTGAATTCTTTTCACTCAGATTCAGTAAAGGGGATTCTTAACATTAGTTCCGCAGCTACCGCATCAGCGTCGGCCACTGCCGCGGCTACATCATTGTTAGGATTGAATGTCAATTCATTACCTCATCCATTACACAAAGATCCTGTTCAGAATGGATTCAAGACAGTCACCACTAAACATGCGGAAGGTGGAACAATTGTAGTACACAATGGTAGGAAATTCTTTATTGCGTCAGGTTCATACGACACTTTACTATTGAATAACTCGATGATCCAGATCAAAGAATGGCGACCTCCAGTTCCTTCTGCTTTGCACTCTGTTCTTGATGAAGTCAACCAATTAGAGACTCTCAATAACTACACAATGACTGTAAATGAGACGTTAGAGGAGCATACTAGTCTTCGTGCGCAAATGATGACTGTTTTTCATGCACATTTACTAGTAACTCCGCGAGTCACTGCAAATTGGGAAAAGAGAAGCGATTATCTATTGCGAGAAGCTGTCAAGTACGGTATTTATATTTCAACGTTGACGTATGCCATTCAAGATCGTAAAAAACTAGAATTGACTTCAGACGGAGCGTAATGGCAATGATATATTTTCAAGTGTTTAATGTCTGTAACAAATTTAAATATGATAGTATTTAATTTTAAAGTTCTATTTCATGCTTCAGGTAGTGATCGCAAAAATAGTGCACCTTTAATATGATTGATTATATATATTGGTCTACTCTCATATTTATTGAAATATTTCATGATTAGTGTATTGTCTATTTTTGTTGACAAGTAATATCGTTAAGCAGAGAACACTTATGCTGGATCCCTTTTGAAGTTTTTAATTAGAAATCAAATTCTCCATTTATGCTCTGTCATTTATTATCATGAAAAAAGTTTAGAACAAGCAATTATATTTCGTATTTAGTGTTATAAATGTTCAAGCATTAAATATTAAATCTCAAAAATATCGAGAAAAATATTGAAGATTAACTTCAAATGAGCTTTCAATGGTTGCCTTTCAAAGTAACTTGTCTAACTTTTTAAAAATACATGAGAGCAAATTATGAATTTACAGTAAAAGCAAAATTAGGCTTGATAATATATGCATACAGTAATTATTCTACAACCAAACTCCAAGGATGGTCAACAATGCCGTATTGAATGTCACTAATCCAGCCAGCAACCGCCTCAGTCAAAGGACCAGTCTGCTTTCCTTCTTGCAAAGGAACATTGATATCCTTGCCTCTCCAACCAATTTCTTTGATAGGAGAAACAACGGCAGCAGTACCAGCACCGAATGCCTCGACCAACTCACCCTTCTCAGCTTTTTCGACTACCTCGTGAATTGTGCAGTATCTCTCAGAAACAGTCCACTCATCGGGATTGAGTTTTTCACGAGCAAGTGCAAGAATAGACTCACGAGTAACTCCCTCGAGAATAGTTCCGTCCAATGGAGCAGTGACCAATTCCTTCTTTCCGGCACCATCTTTGAACACGAAAAATACATTCATGGTACCGACCTCAGTGATATTGCCTTCTTCACCAAACAACCAAAGATTTTGTTGGTAGCCTCTGGAAGCAGCCTCACGCTGAGGTTTAATGCAGGGGGCATAGTTAGCACCAAGCTTCTTATTACCAACACCACCCGGCCAGGCACGAACAGCGTAATCAGTGGCCTCCAATCGGACAGCCTTAAATCCAGTAGGGTAGTATGGGCCAACAGGAGAGGCAATGACGTAAAAGAGAGCACGGGAAGGTGTGCTCACACCGAGAGCAGGATCAGTGCCAATGAGAGTAGGACGGAGATAAAGTGAAAATCCCTTCTTAGCAGGAATGAGGTTCTTTTCAACCTTGACAAACTCAGAAATGATCTTGATCATAGTGTCGGAATCGAAGGTAGGAAGGCAAATTCTATCAGCAGAGCTGTTCATTCTGGCCATATTTCTGTCTGGGCGGAAAATACGAATCTTGTCTTCTTTGTCACGATAGGCCTTGAGACCTTCAAAACACTCAAAGCCATAATGGAACACAATGGAAGAAGGATCTAAATTGAGTGTCTGGTAAGGTTTGATTTCAGGAGCGGCCCAACCATTTTCTGCGGTCCATTCAATAGTGAGCATATGATCTAATGATAATGTTGTTAGCAATGATATTTTATCTTTGCCGTTTATTACCGAAAACTAATATTGGAGTGAACGTTTTTAACTTTCGAATTCACCAGCAAATCCAACCCCCACTCTCTCAATGAAAAATGGAAAATGGAAAATGGAAATTCATATATCGGATCAAAGACAACACATTGTTCATAATTAGGAGTTCTAATTGATGGACAAGAATTCGTGCGTAAAAATACATACCAGTGAAAGTGTGACCAAAAATGAGATTTTCAGGAGCGGGAAGATCCTTTGGGGTGGAAGTTTTGGAGACGGTGAGTTTTGAAAAATCAAGCGGAGCTGGATCGGAGGAACACAACCGGGAAGAGCTGAAAAGCCTATAAGCAGACAATGGTGCCAGTCTGGTACTGGCCAGTGTGATGTTGCGAGATCGCAATAGACGAGTAAGCGACATATTTATGGATGTTGTGGATGAGATTGATGAGATGGGTGGAATGGATGATGGTGGAAGAAGAAAGAGAGTTGAAAAGGGATGAGGAGAAGAAGAATCTATACCAAAATGAAAAAAAAAAATAAAAAATAAAATAAAAAAACTCGATAATAAATATTTAGGAGCCCACACTAAAAAAAGCCTAATCTCTAACCGTACAAAAGAGTCACGAGTAACGTAATATTGCCAAATATATTAGGTAATTGATACCCTTACCTTGAGTCTTATCTTCACGTGGTCAGGTGACAAATCATAACTGAACAACTGTGACAGGCCAACCGCCCTCACTTACTTCCTTCCTCTTGACTCAGGAATGGAACGCAACAGAGGCCTCAAAAGGATTTAACGCTCTTAGATTGTACCAATGACTCCTTTGCTTGCCGCTATTAACCGTGACCCTAACTTACACGATTTATGTAATGCTTATATATTGGGCAACGGAGATAGAGACCATTCTGTTGGATTCATCTCTTTGTGACACTCCTACTAGTTTTGGTGCCTAATTCTGAGAGAGATGAACTTCTCGAAAATACATACCTTTACCAATTTAATAATCTTAGATGGGGCTTCTATTCTAGCTTTATGAGATAATTCAATTTTTTGTTTTCATTCATGTATTCTTCCAAACTACAGGCAACCTGGAATCATTAAAGCTGCAACAGATAGGTTTATGATATCACCCTCGGTGTCAGTTATCTAAGTACAAAACCGTTGTAGCATATCAAGTAATACATAATTGACATGGTCATAACTTTAGGTTTGGTTTAGCCATATTGATAGCTAACAACTCTTCATTTATTTGTACTGTCCTCTCTCAACGTTTTTATTTAGTAAAGCGATCCTGAGTGCTAAGGGGAAAGTAATAGTATTGTTCCCAGAGAAATACTAATTCTTTTTATTTTCTTTCTAATTCGCAGAATATTTTGAAAAGGATGGGTTTCTCTAAGCTTAATGGAAAAAATTGCAACCACAATCTTGCTCATCTTGAAGGCATTCAAACAACCAAATTACATCGAGTTAAGTCTATCGACAAATTGAAAGTCCTCTCAGTAGATATTAAAAAACCTAATAGATTAATTATTCCTAAGGCATTATCACTTGCTCCAGCGACCAACTTTGTGAATTCGCTTGGTATCTCTGATTCCACGCTCAAAAACAGCGTTAATGGTAAGGTTGCAGCTTCGGGTGCAATGAAACTTTTCAACCTTAAACGTGAGTTGATTTTCTTGTATCCCAATTTTTTATCGTTAACTCTAAGTAGATACTTCGCTTAAGGGAAGGAGATTACGCCGTTCAAAGAGTGTAGCCTGTAGTAGTTCCTCAAGCAAAAAAAAGGGAAGAAAAGGCTACAAGGTTCCTACATTACTTTGTGAGAGTCAAACAACTGATGATGTTTTCATCAACAATAATGAAACTGGTAAAAAGTCTTTGAGTACAAATCCAGTTTCCCCATTTTCTCCTAGGTGTGATGTTACAGCTTCTTCTAGTAGCCCTATCCAATCCACTTCACAGGTAACAACAAAATCTCAACAAGGTGATTCTAAGCGGGAGGGACATCATGCTTATTGCTCAGTTTCTATTTCACCACCTGAGAGCCCTTATTATTTGACAACTGCTCTGAGTCAATGTGAAAAATTGTGTAAGAGCAATATTGATGCCTCTTTCTCGCTTTCTTTTACCGCTGAAGACTTGATTTCACAACAGAGTTCTTTAAAGTTGCTTATAGAAAGGACCCCAATAATTGCTATTCCAGGTACTGTTTCAATAAAGGGTATCAGTCGATATATTGACTTGACTAGATACACGGAAGAATATACTTCAAATCTTGCTACCACCTATAATAAGTTTAAGACCTCTTTGAAAGGAAAATACTTTGTTATTCCCATAATGGATTATTTTTATCACCTGCAGATTTCTAAGTTGCATAGTTCTCAGATCAATCTTTTGTTCTCTCAATTAGACTTAGTTAATAAAGACGCAGCGAAGGCATATTCATTGATTTTGGACCTGCAAGGGGCAGACACTATCAAAATTGGAGGCATTACTCCCAATAGAATCGAAGGAAGTAAATTAATCAAATCACAAAAACGAAATAAAGTCAAATTCATTGACAATTGTCCTTGTTATGATATGCAGCCGAGTCTTCAGTCTTCAAATGAATATTCTTCTGAATATTGTACGCCATTCATTCTTGAACCATCACTTACGCAACAGAGCGCTTTCAATGTTAGTGACTTGAAAAAAGAAATGCTTCCTAGATACCTTAGTTCTTCAAGCTCAATTCATTCTCAACTTGAAGGGACGACACCCATCAATTTCATAACTACTCCTCATCCTAAAGTAGAGGCCAAACATAATATTCGTTCTGGTCATAGTTCAGCAAGGGTACGTGAACCTGAAGTCTCAATATCATCTATGCATAATAGCAACCTCGAGCCTCTTTCTGCTGATGACTATTCTGAATTTGTTTCAGTAGTTCTGGACAAGGTAACCAAAAAGCATAGAAAGACTCTTGAAAACCTCAAATTCAGTCTTAACAAAATGTACTCCAAGGATCTTGAAAATTCAAAAAAGAAAATAACAAAGAAATATTCAGAGCATCTTATCCGTTTTCAAGTGAATACAGAAAAAAAGTTCAAGTCTTTGGAAACTCAAATTGCTAATCTAAAAAAGCAAAATGCTAATCAGCAGGAATTAATACTGTTATATTCTGAGGCAATCAAAAATTCCGAAGAAAAAAACGCAGTGTCTGAAGACCAAATTGAAACTCAATTGAAACATATGAATGGAAATAGTAGTAATAGGAGTTTTGAGGTCCCAACCTCCAGTAATTCTGAAGCTTCTATCAATATCCCAATTTGTATTTCTTCAAGAGAAGATACTCCTCAGATTGATAAACTTGATAAACCACTCCGTACAAAGCACAGAGAGCTAGAGGAAATTGAAGCTCGAATCAAATCCCTTACTGAGAAGCGTGAAGAATTAGCTCTTGAAAATGGAAAACTCACAGATGCAGGAAATTTGCTTCAGATGCGAAATGTTCGCCTAAAAACCAACGTCCATTGTCTTCTTTCACAGCAAAAAGGGCTAAACAAAAAAATTGAGTATCAAGCTCAATTTATTAGAGAACAACGGCAGTGTGAAAGAGACTTGAATGAAAGGTATCAAATTCGTGAAATTGCATATGAAAAGCTTAAGATCAAGCATGAGCAACTGAAGCAAAAAGTAAAGCAGGCCTCTAAGGTTTCTCAACTGGAAAATATTCTTGCCAATGAAAAACTCATTGCAGTTGTCTGTCTTCTTTACGATCATTTGGTAGATATTATGGTGGCAATGAATGACTTTGTAGCTAATCATGTTTCCATGCCTTCATATATTGATGAACATGGTCTGGTTACATATAAAAGAGACAAGCATAACTACGCCAGCCTGTTCCTAGAAAACAACAAAATTTCGGAACAAATTTTTAATATGAACAAAATTGACGTGTCTGGATACTCAATTCAATATCAATCAAAGAAATCTAGCATAGATAATAATCACTCATCAACTTCTTCTATTTCAAGCCCATTTGTTGCTCTTGGAAACAATCTTCCTACGTATGACGTGGAAAATTCCTTTCAGGCCACCTGTTCTACTGGGGTAACTTTGAATAAGATGAATTTATCTTCTATTTCCCAGTCTGGTATTGATCAATTCTGCAAAACTTCTAAATTTGGCTCAGAATGCTTCTCGAACAATTATCATGAAGAAATCACGTCTCAGTCTACACTGACCCCAAATGTTTCAAACTCCCCCTTGTCTACCGTATTTTCACCCTCCACTTATGCGACAACCAGTTTACAAAGTATTATAGCCCAGAAAGCTGCTGAAATGGCTAAAAAGGTCCGCCCAACAGAAACCATTACTTGGAAACCTCATGCAGATGTAACTAGCAACATAATTAAAAATTACAACGTGGATGAAAGGGAAAATGCTGAAACAAACTATATCAATGACTACAAACAGAATATTACGAGTCATATGCTAAGAGAAAACCTACAATTTTATGACCATTTTAAGAAAATGAATAGGGCTACGGATGCAGATAAACCTAATCAGTCCGGAAATGAAAACAAGAGTAATGAGGAAGAAATGCACCCCAGGTTTCGAAAATTCAAGTCAATAGATCGAGTACAAACAGACTTTTTTAAGTATGTAAACGATTTAGGCCTTGTCATGGAGAATTTCAAATGTCTCCTAAATTATATCAGGTTATCAGAAATTTCAAAACGCGAGAAATTAATGGAGCTCCAAATCAAGCATGACAATCAGCTGAAAGCGCGTGCAACTGAATTTGAAACCATGAAGAGTGCCATGATGATTAAGACACAACATCTTGAACGTAATTGTGAATACTTTAAGCATGAAAACGAGCGGATTCTACGATATCAGCATGAAGAATATGAAAAATCCAAAGCTACATGTGAATATCTCAAGGCCAAGTATGAGCCAGGTACTGTTTCTCATTCTGTTAGTATACTGAGTGACAACGATTATGACTCGGATGGCATCTCTTTGAATTTCAAGGCTACTATTAGAAAAGAAATAATCAATCCTTTCCATCCAAATTTCTGCCAAATTCCAAGTGATTCTGGGTGTGAATTTGGATCCAAACTTAATTCAACTGATATGAACTCATGTTCAAAGGCGGAACATAGAGAAACTATCAGCTCTGATAGTTTGGACCCCTTTTTCCTTGTTAATGTTGGTGATAAAACAGCTGCCAATACAATTATAAAATAAGATCATGCAAAGATTGGCTGAAAACACTTTTACGCCAAATTATCAACCTACTATAATGCTAGCAGTTTAATGACAATAAATTTCCTTTTAATTTTTATCTCGCTGTTTTATGTGAGCAATTTTAGATACACATCCTTCACGCGCTAGGCTATTAAGACGAATTCATAGCTGAGTATTTAGTATATAAGCCATTATTTGCTCTTAAAATTTTGTAGTTTTTCAAAATACCAATTCGTCTTTACAAATGAGTAGCTATAGTTATTTGTGTATACTTTTTTATTTCAGATCATGTTTCGTGAACATGAAGGGCAATCATAACTGCTATATTTTACCCTAAACCACAACCATTGGGAGTTCAAGTGAATCGTCGTGAAGCATTTTTGAAGATATATTTTGAAAAATCTCCTAATATATAAGCCAACAAAAGCAATAGGCACAATGTCAAATGAAGAGATTAACAAGCAAGGCCCTGGTCTTGATAATGAATTAAACGATGTGAATAGCGAGCATAGTGCTGAACCAGAGGTTGCTTCAATGCAGGATGCGGAACTTCTAAATCCTGAATTAGCTACAGGTTTTCGAGACGCGATAGAAATGGGAAAGAAAGTAATTAAAGATCTCGACAATGAGAACGTATCACACCGAAGAAGCCGAACACGTAAACAATCATCCCAGTTGCAATCCAATATATTATCCGAAACTGAGAGTGAGAATGGTAGCCGTGCGAAACTAGATAATGAACCTAATGACAGTGAAGACGATGAATATATCAATGGAAGTTCTGAGGATGAAGTGAAATCAAAAAGTGATGAGTCTGATGACGATTTTCATCTACCACCTGGTTTAGGAGGTCGTGATACTCGCCCTCCTGAGGTTGTCCGGCAACTACGAGAACTCTTTAGTAGTGACGAGGATGACGACTACGAAGATGATGGTGATATCGATTTTTTACCAGAGAATGATATGCAGAAAAGTGATATTTCCTCAAAAAAACGACGAGGAGGGGGAGGTGTCATGAAACCTTTACCAATTAAAGAGGAAGCCCGAATATACTATTATTTGGCTCAGCAGGAGTACGAAAAAGGTGATTTACCGTCTTCAGTTGTGATGGTCGAAGAAGCCATTAAGCTCGACCCAAATTCTAAACTCCCATATGTATTACTCGATACCATTTATTCTGATCTGGGCGATTCCGAAAAGGCGTTAAAGGCTAAAGTTGCTGCCGCACTTTTAGATAAAAATAAAGACGATTGGATTGACATTGCCCGGATCAGTGTTGAACAAGGACAGTTAGATCAAGCTGCTCTATTTTATGGACGGGCCATTGAACTAGACGAGAGTGATTATCAAACTATGTATGAATTGGTTGAACTATATATGAGGATGTCCAAACTACCACAAGCATGCGAACTTATGAAAAAAGTTCATAACATGTATCCTGCTAATCAAGAGTTTACAAGTCAGCTTGCGAGAATTTACATGATGCAAGGAATGCTTCAAGATGCCGTCAATTTATTTGAAAATATTCTACTTCAGAACAAAGAAAATTCGTTCATAGATTCTGATTTCTTTCAACCATTTGGATGGTCCGAGCTAAATAACCTCTCGGAGTTATATTCCAGACAAAAAGCATGGCATAAGAATATTCGCTCAATCAAATCGATATCCCGATGGATTCTAGAAAGAGGAGATGAGACTTGGTGGGACGACCAAAAGAATGATGCTGAATTTGATGATCGTCGCATGGAAATTAAGAAGTCTGAACGAGCCAAGTTCAGTGATGATCGTACTAAATACATTCTTCCTTTGGATATCCGCGTAAAACTGTTGTTGTCCCGTTTGCAACTTGGTGATATTGAAGAAGCAAAACATCACACAAAATTTCTGTTGGAAGCTGATTCTGAAGTTTACCTTGACTTGTTTTGGGAGGTCGGAACTGGGTTTATGGAATTAGGTCATTATGAAATGGGGCTTGCACTATTTACAAAATTGCTTGATAACAATGATTCATCTTCAGAACTCTTGCTAGCAATCGGAAAATGTCACATGGGTTTGAGTCACTGGGCTAATGCTGAAGGTTATTTCCGAATAGTTATTGAAGAAGATCCTCGAAATGTTGAAGCATTAGTAGGTCTTGCTGAAACTTGCTATGCACTCAATCATGATGATGAAGCTAGGTCTCTTATTGAAGAGATCCAAGAAATTAGACGTGAATTGGCAGAAGAAGCAACTATAGCAGAAGAATCCACTTCAGAGGTGGAAGACAACAAATCTACATTTTATAAAAGACCACAAAAAAAGCGAACCTTATGGCCTCGCCGTCTAACCAAACTTGAAAAACAGCAAGCGGAGCAGAAAGCAATAGCAACAGTTGAAAATAATTTTTTGACTCTTCAGAGGTACTGGAGTCAATTAGCCCAAAACATGAACAATATGGTTGCAGTGACTGAATGGACTCAGATTGCCAATACTTTAGTGAATATGTTTTTATCAGTCAAGAGATTTTTTCATCGTCATGGATCTCGATTGACTATTTTTGAAAAGGGTAAAGATGCAGATATTGATGCTCGTCTTGAAAAATTGAGTATAAAAATAAACGAAAACGAAATCGGTAAGTCATTATTCCTTGAAGTAATGAATATTTCTAATGAATTTTAGATATTTCAGATGATGAAGGTCCAGAAAAAGGAGCATCAGTTACCGTATTTAGAGGTTTGCCTATCGACACGTGGTTTGATATTTTTATGCAGGTATGATTATTGGTATTATAACTTACAGAATGTTTTCTAACATCACTCAGTATGCCTTGTTACTCGCAGCGTATGAGTCTGCTCAAAGTGCTTATCAGATCTTGGCTGCCGCAAAGAACGTTCCAATTTTCAGCAATGATCCCAAGAAATGTGAAGTTATTAAATTTGTGCATCTAGGTATGTACTTTTACTCTTCCTTACTTTACAGTTCACTAATATTTATTCATAGCTTGCTCATATCTTGCTAATGATCCTGCGACTTCGACTGATATTACACGAGCGATTTTATTGGTTGATACACTTGTAAACGACGCATATCGTCTTCATTGTGGTCTTCTTGCATCAGGTCAAGCAGCAGTAGAAATTTTTAGGGCTTCTACTTCACAAAAGTTTTTCATGAGACAGATCAAGGGAGCTGATCAGTTAATCCAAGGTCGAGAAATTAAGGGTGCGGCTAATATCCAAACAAATGTCAAAATAATAGAAACAAGTGCCATTCTGTTAACACTTTATGGTAATATGCTTTTGATGACTCGAAGTTATAGTTCAAGTTTAAGTATGATTATTCACAATCTTGTTGATTTTAAGGTTTAATCTAACGATTTCAATTACTTAGGTTACTTGATTCGCGCATACAAGATCGCGCCAAAGGAGCCTTTGATCCTACTTTCTTTAGGCATTGTTAATATTCATCGTGCTCTGCAAAGACAAACCTTGAACCGGCATTCCCAAATTTTGCAAGGGTTCAGTTATCTCTTAGAGTATCGGGATGTAAGAACGGAGGATGCGCGAGTGATAAATAGGATGCTTCAAGAAGAGGATAGTGTGGCAGAAGATGTCATAATGGGAGGAACTGGAGAAGAAAACTCGGCACCTCTGTGGGAATTGCAGGAAGTACATTTCAATATTGGAAGGTCATTCCACACCTTAGGTTTGTTTAGTCTTGCTGCGCATCACTATACCAAAGTACTGGAGGATTTCCCTTTAACAGCAGATTTTGAGTATGATTTACGATATCATGCTGCATATAACTTGCAGTCGATATATAGTATAAGCGGCAACTTCAAGTTATCTCGAAGTATTGTGGATAAATATTTAGTTATTTAATAAATATTATGTCTTACATTCATGAAAGAAGTGATGTATAAATACGTGGCTCATTATCCCTTAAAAAGAAAGAAATGCTAACAGAAAAATGCTAAAGTGTGACATGAAGGAAAGTAATTCGTAACGGATCATTAAAAGATAAAGTCATTATCTATGCTGGAGTTGATTTCACGTTCAAATTGGAAAATTCCACCTACAGTTCTATCAAAATTTCCAATCGTTATTGTTTGGCCACCCCCATCGGCACCATCAGTTATTCCAATTCCAGATATTTCACCCCACATATTAATAATCTGTCCAACTTGAAAGTCAGAGTGCACATCGAATACTGTAACGTGATCAATTTCCTCCGCAAATACTAAATACTTTCCCGAAGAGTCAAAGTGTATAGATCTTATAGCGTCATTGAGCTGAGTCTCCAAAACATGTAAGGTCTCAGAAGTGTTTCTAATGTCATATATGCGGCAAGTTCCATCTTGGTTCCCTGTTGCTATGAGGGGTCGCATGGGTGACCACGCACAAGCAAAACCATAATCAGAATGTCCTCTCAGTTTGCAAACCACATCACGACTCTTTGCATCCATCACAATGCTTTCAAGAGAATCACCAACAAACACTCGTAGGTTGCTATTCAACCGGTTATAATCAGAACAGTTAACACGCCATCCAAAATCAAAACAGTCCGATACTTGATTGCGTGTAATGTCCAAGGTTCGAATGTACTGATCGTTGGAAGAGAAAAGTGCATGTGGGGACATGGCATGTTCAGAACTTACTAATGAAATGTTGTTCGTTATTCCATTAGAATCTGAGGTCATTACCCCTTCGAAACAAGTCCCTGAAGAATGATACGAATCATTCACTGATAATTCAGAAGAATCTTCTAAATTGGTTTGAGAGCGAACTTCTTGAAGTGTTTTAATGATATACTCGCCTGCAAGTCCTCCAGCTATAACAAGTTCTGAATTGGCAGCCATAGCTGATATTCTGGTATGTCTGAAATGAGGATTTACAAAATCTTTGCTATTACAGAAATTTTTGATTTCCCCTGTTTCAGGGTTCAGCACTTGAATCGAGATGCTGTCCCATCCATTGGAATAAAATATCTCGTTTTTGGAAACTGGGCAAACCACACTCCGTAATTGAAAATGTGTAAAGATAGGCCGTGCAGTTGTAAAAGTGTGTTTGAATTTAAAGATATTGTTATTGCTAAATTTTGAGCCCTGTGACTTGTTAGAAGAAGCCATTAAAACCTGTAAATATCAAAACTAACCTCTATCGTGCGCATGTTGATGGCACTGTCCATATTTTCCTTATAAAGTGAAGATCGAATTTCTCGAGCAGCGCTTAAAGTGTTTTGACAATGATTGATGTCTTGGGACAGACTATACCAAGGTATTCCTTGATAGTCGAATTTAGGGTTGTCTTTAAGCCACTGAGGACTTAGATGAGGATACCTTGCTGTGTTTGCCGAAAGAATATTACACTCTTCAATAGTAATAAGTTGCTTCAAAAAAAGATCATACACAAAGTATAAGAAATCTTTACCAGTGGCTTCATATCCGTATACTAAGTAAAGTCAGTAAGCCATCACAAATTGAGTGAAAGAAAGGTATGAACTAAACTTACAATCTTCTAACAAGTTCTCAGCATCCAAAGACCCATCTAAATAAAATCCAATAAGCTCAGCATCTTGCATTTCGTACTCATCAGAACTAGGGAAAGACGAGATATAACTACCAGATATATCTCTCTCATATTGGAATTCGTCTGGGTACATTTCGTAGGAAGATATACGATTGTCTGCCATGGTACGCGTAAGCAAGTTATTAGGTTGTAAATTAAAATCCTCTCCAAAGTATTGATAACGACTGGCATTGTTTACAAGTACCATGTCATCCGGAATGGAGTCGGACAAAATGGAGTTGCGAATGCTTCTTAATTGAAAAGCTTCAGAATGTGGCAAAGAGGTATCAAAATCATGGGAATCAGAGAATGAATAAGACCTGGGTCTCGATCCCCTTACGGCTGAATCTGTTGTAGAATCATACGTAAATGTTGCAGACATAGCTGATTCTTGTGGGATGAGATGTTGGGTTTCAACCAGACGTTGGAGATATGAGATGCAGGTGAGATAGGAGTCAGTTCAAATATTGGGAGTAGAAAATGTGAAATTCTACTTTAGGCCTCATGATAATAAAAAAAGTCTGAAAAACTCAAAAACAAACCTGGACATCCTGTAATGAGAACACCAAAACGAGAAAGAGACGGTATCATATTGTCAGTGTCTTCTAAAGTAGTCTACTTCTTTATAAAAAGTAGCACAAGAGTTACTACGATACAAATTTTATTCGAGATTGTTCTCAGATCCTAAAATCTTCTATCGCCTCTTCAGTTGATCTGAGCCCAACAGTTCCGTCGTAGTAGGTTAAAAGAGTGGTGTCTTTTATGAGGTTCGCAGTAATTTTGGCCTTGGATTTGGCCTTTCGGATGAGAGCCTCCAAGTGGGCAACATCAGTATCACTATTAGTCACAGGAATCTCGCTCAGCATAGCATCCAAGCTGGTGAGGTTTTTTAGGATTTTATCAATATTGGGGTGACGTGAATTTGACTGAGTAAACTTCTTCTTCCATATGAAAAGGCGCCCTCTGAGAACTCCTAGAGCAATATATCTCTGATATCCTGTTTGAATTCCAAACTCAGTTCCCTCCCGTAAACCAGCTCTTCGACCGTCAGCCACACCCTCTTGAAACCCTTCATTATAAAAACTACATAACTAGTTAGCAAGGCTAATCTCTGAAACAAAATATTGTGTTCTTCTTACTTTGTTTCTAGGTTGAGGATGTCATCAAATATGTCCAACTCTTGCTCTTGATGAGCCGGCATTAGAAATATAATTTAACTGAATGAAATGAGACTTTATTAGATCTAACTAAGATTCTAGTAGATGATAATGCTGCTAAATTGTGTATTTCAACTGCTAATGAATGGTTTACTCTTGAAAAATCGAGTTCTTGATAAATTCAATTACTAAGAATGAAAAAAAAAAAAAAAAAAAAAAAATTAAATAAATAAAAAATAAAAAGTATTAAATAAAATAAAAAGACAAAAATTTCTCCATATTAATATTTCAGGAAATAATTGGGATATAATGACTTCTAGTCTTCACATCAAAATCTGAAAGTATCTCATTTTCTGGTCATAATGCAATATAATCCCCCGATGGAGAATGATATGGTCGATGTATTTTCTCTTAACTCCAGCTCGAAAAGAGGCCAGCGGAAACCTCAATTTGATTTGAGAAATCCCCTTAAACTTGCACAAGAGGTTACAAACGATGAAAGTAATAGTAAAAGTTCCAACAATAACGAAGAGAATCTGTTACTAGAACAAGATATTGAGGGATCGCGACCAAAAGAACGACGAAATAGAGTACGACTTGATTATGATTCAGATTCCTCTGATGATGGGCAAACTCGTCGGGAGAAGGAATATGCAGAAAAAATTAAAGAAAAGGCGAAGGCTGATAATGATGGTGGCGACGACGACATGTTTTCCGACAGTGATGATGGGGCCAAAGACAACTCAAATGCTGACAATGATAATTCTACAAAAGACGGTTCTATTAAGCTTTTGAATATGGATGATTTCGAGAAACAAAGTGGGCTTGAAGTAAATGAAGAATCAATAAAAGGAAAGGAAGTTAGTAGCTTGAATTATGAAGACGATGGTGATGATGATAACGAAGAAGAAATAACAGAACAAAACGTGGATATTGACTACTTTGTTAATCCAGATGATGCAGAAGTACATTCAGTATCCCGTCGAACGAAAACGCACGAGCCCAAATTAGAAGCCTTTCATTTGAGATCAGATATGGAGGATGGTAATTTTGATGCTGATGGTAACTTTATTCGAAACGCTACAGATTCAAGTGCACATCAAGATCAATGGCTTGAAGGCTTGAGTAAAAGTCAGATCAACAAAGCTCGCTTGGCGCATGCTCAACGAGAAGCTGAAGAGAATTCCGGAGAAAGCAAGCACTCATTTCAGCCAATATCAAGCTTGATGATAAACTTGGTGGAGTTACTGGATATGGGCGAAAGCCCATTAGAAGCACTTCAACGTTTAAATAGTCAAAAGAAAAAGCTAGGGAAAAGTCGAGCTAGCAGGTTTCGCAAAAAGGGCGACGTTATACCAACCGAAAATCACGAGGACCTTGCCAAAGAGGCAAAAAGAAAGGATAGTATAGAGACTATTTCACATTTGGCGGATACCCTCCTTCAACGAGGTGTAGCAGCTATTTATGAGATGTCTAGGGAAGAGCTTTTACGAGAGTACCAAAAACAAACAGGAGAAGTATATACTCTTAAGCGAAAACGTTCAGAAAGCCCTGATAACTCGAAGCAAGACATCCACCCTGTCGAATGGGAATTTTTATGGGAGGGAAGTGACGAACTTCATGGACCGTATGATGCTCCAACTATGAAGAGCTGGATAGCTCACGATTACTTTGATGCCAGGGTCAAGGTTCGACAAGTAGGTACAAAGGAATTTTTCCCCTTTGATCAAGTTGAATATTCATAAATACAGTGAGTCAATCCTCGTCTCAGCCACGGTTTGACTGGTATTCACGCGTTACCATATCATCTGCGAAATGGGCTATAAACCTTTGAACGCCATATTTGAGTGACTCCCTTGATATCAAAGTAGGTGATTCAGGAAATCACATGAATGGTGGCAATTGCTCTTTTACGTTTTCTTGTTCCTATACTTCAGCCCAGCACTGCTAGAGAAAAGTTATTTGGGTGGCCTTGACAGAAATAGATCCATGTGATGTCATTTATTGTATTTATGATACTTTTCATCTTTTGTTTAGTAGGGATGCAAAGAGATTCATTTTACTACCTCTTGTACTTGAATTTCCTGAGTTTGCAATTTTCCATATCCATATAATGAAGTTCATAATCCCGTGAGCAGAAACCTAGCATGTTTGGATTATAGCATCTTTATTTTACTCTAACGTGGTGTGAAAGACATCCTACATACTAATAAAACAGTTGAAAATTTCAATCTAAATTTATGTTAGCTTTTTTTTATTATTAATATACAAGCTTTCCCTATTCCTATTATTGTCAAAATAAGGATTTCAATTATATCAATGATCTAAATGAAATATATATGAAGAGTTTTACTGCTATTACGAATGCGTATCATCACGTACACTTAATTCTGTTAAAAATGACATGTTTGAAACTAGGGATAAATGTAGTTGTGTGTCTGACTCGATTTGTTAAATTGATTTTAGTGGGACATTTTGTTGTGGCCTTCAAACAGAACGACCACCATCTTGTGAGATGTTGAGGAAATGAAGACTTCAGAAATATTGCAGTCAATTAAATGTCAGCTGTCCTCTATTATATGTAATATCTTTATGTCTTAATAGGCTCATTAAAGGTAAAAATGGAGCCCCTTTGGAACCGCATCACAGGAAGCCCAAGAAAACAAAAATCTCCTATATCTGATCCTGGAAAAGAGAGGTTGGATAAAACAAAACTAGCTACTGCTGAGATTCTAGTACGTATTCCTTGTTATTTTTTGAATGTTATTATTGCATGTCTAATGCTTATAAGAAACTTTTGAGCAAAGCAGAGTCAGAACGCAGACAGTATGGTCCTCTGCTAACCGCCATTCAAACAATCACTGAAGTACTTCACATCGAAGGATCTTTCACAAATTTCGCAGGAACCAGTAAAGAAAGTTTAAGAGATGAAGCAGTCCTTTGCGATTTATCTTCACTGGTAGAATCTGAAAGGAAATTGCAGGGTACCACTTATTTTCTACGCCACCATGGATTAGTTACTCTGGCGTCTAAGTTTAAAGAGCTTTCGCCCATTATGATTGAGCCAACATTTAATCTGTTTCAAACATTGATAGAAGATGTGTGTGCTGTCAATCAAAATATTGCGTGTGATCAAGATTTGATGCTTGGAATAACCGCGTTCCTTCAGTCTATGATGCACTTTAATATCATAGATAGAAATTCAGAAACCAAGTTTTGTGAGCTCATGCTTTCAATGGCCTCAATAATGAAAATATATGATGGCTTGCTTGTTTCCTGGTTTAGAACAATTGAAGAAGTTGCTGGTGCTCCAAGTCGAATTCCATCAGCCCAGACTGTAGGTAAAAACAGATCTGAGAGCATTGATAGTAGAGTAATGAAAAACGATTACCATCGAGAATTCCCATTATTTTGCTTACTTTTGAACTATGTGCATCATGGAGGAAAGGCAGGTGAATACTCTCGAACTGGATTACTATATCTAATTGAGGTAGCATCAGAGTCTGAAGCTCTGGTTAAATGGGTACTGATCAGTGACTTGGGATCTTTAATGGCTTCTGGTCTATGTGCGTTATATTCGCAGTTGATCCGGGCTAGACAACAACCAGGAGTCATAGATGAGCTGTCACATCTTCAAAGCATTGAGAAGAAAGATTTAGACACATTTCTGTCATATCTCTTGTTTTGGCAAGATATGCTGGCATTTGCTCGGAAATCATCTAGTTTGACAAAAAATCTGGTCTATCATTTTGATGTTCTATTTGTGCGTCAGTTGTTATACCCTTTAATCTTTGAGAATACTGACTCGAATGGCGGCTATTCAGATTTATTGATTGAACTTTTCACAAGTATTCTTGATACATTAGACCATAATTTACTAAGCCAAGCTATTTTGTGCTATTTTATGGGTTTTCCTCTTTCACATGAAAGTTATAATAGTTCAACGAATATCAGACTGCCTTCAATTAGTATATTCAATTCCAAAGAAGGTGCACCGATCCTTTCACTTCATGATATTATAAGTTCAACATTAATTGCAAGTGATACCAGTAAAAGAGAGCGCGTCCTCCGTTTGTTATCCTTATTGATTTCCAAGTATTATCCATATACTGTGAATACCTTGATTCCAATTCAACTTGTTCCTGGAAAAGAACAAAGGATGGGATACTTGCAAGACCTTAATATAGTTCAGACTGTCTGCAGGAGTGTTTTAAGTGGAGTGCTGGACTTTGAGCTCTCTCAGAAAAAGATTGAGAATTACAAAAAGGATATCGAAATCAGGGCTGAGAGAACTCTATTCCCAGCTCCTGCACTAAAAAAAAGGTTTCTTGCAGAAGAAATAGAAAAAGTTGAAGGAACCGAAACTCTTCTGAAAGCAAATTATCCGAGAGGAACTTTACAACTTCATCGGTTACAGGAGAAAGACTGGGAAAAATGTGGTCCTGAAGAATCACCAGGTGAAGACTGTATATTAAGTCTAATCCTAGGATCAAGGTTACCTTCATTTTTTCTAAATTCTTCTTCAGAAAATCTGATGCTGACACTTTTTTTGGTAGAGCTTGGAACAAGTGGATGGTTAGATTTAAATGGATGGGCAACAAAAGCTTTATTAAAACAAATTCTACAACTTAAGAATGAGTATTCCGAATTACGAAGCAGAATCAATAATTTCAGTTTATTGCTTGAAGTCTTAGAACGCAGCTTAGGTTTGGAGGAAGCTGGGGAAATGACAAACCTTCCCAAATCACAGTTACCAGAAACTCCTGTAAATGAAAATGAAGCATCCTGGAGTAGTAATTATATTGGAGGTTGGGCTTCATCACCATTGCATGCAAAGCAATTAATGACTAGATCATTTTCGATATTTTCATTATCAGCGGTAAGATCATTAGTTTTTACAAGTGAGGATGAAAGCAATGTGGATGATCCAAGCAATGATTCAGAGTCTGAGGAATCACCCAAACATGGTGAAGTGGTGAAGGAAAATATTTTAGAGCACAATAGTTTGGCCACTTCTGATAATAATGATTCAGAAATGAAATTGCCCAAAAATTTCACTGGAACCACGGATATGAATGAAATGCAAGACTATGCGAAGATTAGGGCGCAGTTGGGGGAGGAGATAAATTTCAAAGAAGGAGAAATGAAAATCAAGGTGATGCAGCTTTGCACTAATGCGTTGATTTTCCAAGATTTTGTGTGTGAATTAGAGGCTCTTTATCATGTAAGGTTTTGGTTATATGAGAATTAATAGTCATGCGATTGAATTTTATTTTCTCTTACGGTTCAGAGAAATGATGTATAGGAAGCAGTCTGGTCATGCATATGGAAATAAATAAGGTTGCTAATAGCATATTGAAGGAGAATTTACTCATCTTCATCATAATCTATATCATACTCCTTTTCTTCTAATTGGTATGAGTTTGGATCATCATCATGCTCTTGAGGGCTTCGCAAAGAATTATAGTACGTAGCATCGAGCTTCAATGATAAAATATCGAGGTTATCATCATTATAAATTTGACGAGTAGGAGTAGATAGAAGATGTTCAAATGGTTTTTGTTGCTGTCGCACATTCCATTTCAAAGTTCTGGAAACCGAATCTATGTATTCGGTAGGTGTAGACACAACAGTAGGAAAGGGGAATTGGGATGCACGAACAGTTACATAATAGCCTGGCTGTAACTGACATCTATGTCTTCCGTCGAAAGAAGCCCAAGCAGTGGCTCGGGATCGAATCGGAAGATTAACGCGAAGCACCATGGAATCAGGAAGTAACATGGGACGAAAAGATAGAGTATGAGGGCAAATAGGAGTAACCGACATAGCAGGGATCTCGGGGTGAACAAGAGATCCACCAGCTGAAAGTGAGTAAGCAGTCGAACCAGTAGGAGTAGAGAGAATAAGACCATCAGCTTGGACAACAGTAAGAAGAGATCCATTTCCATAGAGCTCTAGCATTGAGACCCAAGGAGAAGGGCCTCGATCGATGACTATTTCATTGAGAACTTCATGAGTTGCAAGTCTTTTTCCAGCTCCGTCATGAACCGTGCAAGAGAAGCGCATACGTAGGTTAACATTAATACCTGTTTCAAACACTCTGTTAATTTGAGATTTGTACTCTTCAAATCGAAAATTTGTCAGGAACCCAAGAGATCCCAGCGAAAATGAAATCACAGGAGGCACTATATTTTGAAATAATCCTCCCACATATAATACTGTGCCGTCTCCTCCGAGAGTGATTACTAGATCAAAAAGCTCAGGAGCATTGTTTGTCATTTCAGGAGTCCAGTACTTTAATAGATCTTGAGAGGCAGGAGATCCTTTCAACAGGCTTGGGGCATTAAACCGCTTAGAGTTTCGTAACTTAGAATCGACGTAGACTGTCATTCCATGAGGGAGATCATCACGCACAGTGGTGATAAGCCAGTAGACAAGATCCCTAGTGAGGTATATAAGAGAGTTATCTCGAGCCTTAGTAACAATCATTACAGATCTAGCATTGATTTTGATATTGGCTTGCCCAAGTCGCTTGGCCAATTCCCTTACTCCTGAGGCAGTTTTAACAAGTCTGGAATGAGAGAAAGAGGAAATGTTATCGGGAGATGCCAGAGCTTTTAGAACCTTGCCAACGTCAACTGCTTCATCAAAGTTTGTGTGAACATAGCAAGGCGTTGAGGTCATGGAAGGTGTTCTGGACGGAATAGATGATATCGATGACATGGTGGCAACGGAAGAATTTTGAGAGATAGATATGGATGATGATGTATTAGGAGAAGGTGAAGTAGTAGGAGAAGAACCCTGTAATAATTGCCGAGCCATTGTTGCACAATAGACGCTGAAATTTTATCTTTCGCAAGAAATTGTTTATCCAAGGGAACACAAGAATAAATAAATGAGTTGAGTTAAAACCTTCAATGATTGGAAAAAAAATTAATAAACGGTGAGAATGAGTATAATTATAAATCAGAAGAAAACAGGTAAGTCCGTCTTAAGAGAAACTGCCATGTATCGAGTAAATTTGTAATTATGGAGCATTTCGGATTAATCCTTTAAGGCACAGAGCGTACTTGGAAAAATAGTCCATCACGTGATATCACTTTAAGAACGGTTTTGTCAGAATACCCTGCATCGGGTGGCTACAGATTTCGCGCAATTGATAGAATGGAATTTGAAAACTGAAATTACCATCAGCAGTATTCTGAAGTTTTATTTATTCAAGGTATGGGATATATTTTAGGACTCAGATAGTCATATACATTACTGCCCGGTGTAGCACGTGTTTGTCCACGTCTTCTTATCAGTGTAAAACTCAAAGCTGTTCAATGCTCAATGTCAGTCTCGAAAGTGAAGTGTGACAGATTTATCGCTGACAGGTGGGTCGCATCAGTGGCATTTGACATGAACTAGGCACTATAGAAGAGGTTACAAGCGATAAATATTGGTGACTATACCATGAACGTTACATCTGTCTCTTTGAGATTTATATTTTTATAATTAGCGTTGGAGGTAAGACACTAGCAAACTTTTAACCATTCCCAAGATTTCACTATCAGGCTATTTGACTTCCATGGAAGCATTAATCTCTGCTGTTTCAATCCTTTTTTTTTTTTTACTCAAACGAGGGGGTTACTAAATTCAAGGCGTGGATCTCGAAAGATTGCAAATATACTTAACTCAATTGTCATGATGGCTATGGTACCATTAACAAATTACTTAGTGATTCATTTTTTCTCGTGGAGAAGACTTCAATTTAACTTGATTAGTATATTCATTCTCAGACTACTACTCCTCACTCAACATTCCATTTTGGTTTAGTTAATTTCTTTAAGATTATCATGTATCTTTCAACAGTTGAAATAAATGGTGTACAAAACTGCAATGCGGTGAATTTACTTTAATTTTTAATTTTATTTGTAGTCAATATGGTATGTAGTTTAAATAAAATTTGTAATTTATCTCAATAGTTTAAAATAATTAAGTACGTCAACCCCAATGGTGTTCACAGAATCATTTGTTTTTCTTTTCTTCCTGCTTCCTGAAATTGGTTAATTGTGTAAATATCAGGTAGAACGGCTTGAGAGGATTTACAATTTAACAGTGTGCTTTATCAATTGGAGGCCAGTCGAAATCATATAGATGTATTTCTTGTCTGAAATATAAAATTCGAATTGTGTCTACTCACAACAGAAAAAATAAAAATAAAAATAAACTAGATCTTAACCGTTTACTATTAGTAGGCTGAAGCAAAACTCTAATTTTTAAAAAAAGAAGAGCTTGTACCTGATGAATACTTACAGGAAATAAGAAAAAATTTGTTAATAATTTATAAGAATAGTATTGGTAAAAATAATAGAATCCAATAAAATAGAACTAATTTACGGCAATGGATATAACAAATGATTTCCATTGACTCGTAATTTGAACTGTTTCCTAAAGTCTGAATCCTTTCTTCCACTTTATATTTTCTTATAGATATCTTACTACTCTCTTTCCTTTGCCTGCATTTTTTTTTTTTTTTCTCTTCTTGCTTTACTTTGTTTTAATTCTCGAAGAGTTTCATCAAATTCCAAACTCAGTACTATGAAACTGTCCTATGCAATTCAAGGGATATAGAGGTTATTGATTTTCTTGAAATACATAAAATCTTAGAGAGGTTAGTGAGTTGCTTCAAAGCATCATGAAGTTTTTAATAAATTTCTCTCCTTCTTATCACATTTCTCAGATCGTTGTCCTTTCTCTCCTGTTCCTCGCTGTTCCTTCAGGTGCAGCCACGCTTAAAACCTTGGGAGCTTATCCCTGTTCTGGAGCAGACTCCGACATTTCAGTATCCAATTTTACGTTTCTGTTCGATAGAAGCACCAACAATGTTACTTATTCGGTAGAAGCATTCTCAAAAGTAGCGGTGGAAATTCTAGGTACATTATTATATTTATTATTTGATATCTGTTAATTTAGAAGTTCTAACCTGTTTCCCTTTAGCTGGCATCGAAATTTATGCTTACGGAAATAAAGTAGTAGATGAAGTTGTCAACTTGTGTCAAAACAACATTACTGAGCTCTGCCCTGTTACTCAAGGAGATTTTTTTGCTTCTGGGAATCATAATGTCCCTTCAAATTATACTGAATCAATTTCTCAAGCTGCCTATTTGGTTCCAGATTTAGAGGGCTCGGCAACAATTCAAATTTTTAATGCTAGTAATTCCTCTCAAATCCTTGGGTGCTTTATTTCAGATATCTCAAACGGTAAATCAACCAAACTTGATGGTGTTAAGTATGCCACTATAGGTCTGGCAGCTGCAGCACTTGTAATATCCGCTGTTTCTAGTGCAACTAACGGAAGTACCAGTACTGGGAGTGTCCCAGGAGGTCATCCGATTCCTTCTAATGGAGTAGGAGGAACTGGCGCTGCTGTTTCTGGTACAGGTACAAATGTTGCAGCTGGTGGTTGGCACCCTCCTGGATTTGTGGAATTCTTTTCCGTCCTCCAAGGAATTGCGATTTCAGGTATGTACTCTTTAAATTATCCTTCCGCCTATCGCAATTTTTCACAAAATGTAGGGTGGAGTACTGGCATGATTACATGGGGAGGGATGCAGAAAAGCATTGACAATTTTCGAAAAAGAACAGGCGGAAACCTCACAGGATCCAGTTACGAGCGACTACAGCAAACCATACTCGTTTATCTAAACGATCAAAATAAAAATTTAACCAGCATTGATACTCCTATAGGCAGCAATTCAACGTCCAAAATTTCACTTTTGAGTGTGAAGTTCAAAAAAACAGTTGATCGTCTTCTAGTTCGTGATAGTAATGACACTTCGGAAGTCGTTGGAGACGATAAAAAATATGTTTCGATTGTTACTGGAATTAAAGCTTACGTTGAAAAGTTGACAATTCCTGACACAAATACCTTTATGACTTTGCTTATTTGGTGGGCAATTATTATTGGAGCTTGTATTGCAGTGATTTTAGCAGTCAAATTAGCGTTAGAGATTTGGTCAATTAAGGGAAATCCCAAGCAGAAATTTAGAAACTTCAGAAAAAGATACTGGATGTTTCTAGGATCTACTTTGATCCGCTTAATATTAATCTTTTATGGATTATGGGTGCTTTATTGCTTTTATCAGTTCAAAATAGGAGACTCTTGGGGTACAAGATTATTAGCTGGAATTTTATTCGGTACATTGACCATAATTTTAGTCGGGTTTACTCTTCGAATAGTATTGTTAGCACGCCAGGCATCCAAGGAAAGAGGAGGGCTAGATTATCTGTTTAAACATACGCCATGGATAAGAAAGTACGGTTTATTCTATGATCAATTCAAAGTTAGATACTGGTGGTGTTTTATTCCAGTTCTTATGGCTTCCTTTGGTCGCAATGCTTTTATTGCTTTGGGGTATGGAAATGGGATGGTACAGGTTATTGGTCAACTGGTGATCGATATCTTACTAGCACTTTTGTTTATCATTACAATGCCGTTTAACACGAAGATGGGAAACAGTATTAACCTTGCTATTCAAATTGTTCGTGTCATATCTCTCGCATTATTGCTTACCTTTGCCTTCCAGTTCAATTTAAAAGGAATTACAGCTACAGGGATTGGATTAGCTTTAATTGTGATTCAAGCTGCTTTGACAATACTTCTAGCTTTTCTGATTTTGATGAATGCTTGTGTGGGAATCTCTAAGATGGTATGTGGGAAACGCCGGAAAAAAACGAATCAGATAATTGAACCAGAGAATGTCAAAGACAGAAGAGAGTCAGGAGAAGTACTTGAGTATGACGAGGAAAATCGTATAGGTTTGATCAAATCTTCCAATTCAAAAATCGATAAGGAAACTGAAGGGATAATAAGTCTTTCTACATCAACCAGTAATGAAAAAGGTGAAGCTAGGCTTACCGAATCAAGTGAAGTTTATAATGGACAATCCTGTGAAAGTCCTCAGATCAAGCATAGTGCAGTTAAACCCAGGTCAGTGCAGTCTTCCATGGCAGCTGCTCACAATATTCCTCTTGGAAGTACGGCCAAGGCATCATTCGATCATTTGAACCGAAATAGTTTAAGGTTGTCTATTCTTTCTGGGGGAGCTATATCTGCAAACTCAGTAAACTCCAAAGAAGAAGGTTATCATAGTGCACATGAAACCATCGTCCAAGGAAATGCTGACAGTGGTAGCATCATTGATACTCAAGATTTGACTCACTTAGGGACTGTCACACCGTCTCAGCCCTCCCCTATATCTCCAATATCCGCTACAAGTGTCAGTCGTACAGTTAATAGTAGTGGCAGTGACGACAACACAGGCCCAATCAACTTTAGCCGTCCTTCAGTTAGCACTTATTGGAGAAGGCAAAAATCACTGAAACGGTAATGAGCCATTCCAAGTGTCATAGTCAAAACATCTCAACAGCTTCAATGCAAATATTGAAATAAAAATCCCCTCAAGAGATATCTAATGGGTCACGGTTATTTTGAAATGTGAGACCATCTTTTTTTTTACTTCAATTACTTTATAACTTTCATGTCCCCAATAAAGCTTTACGGATATAATGCAAAAGTTTTATTGTTTACTGTTAACTTTTAACATTATAATGTAATATAACATAATAATTGTACAATAATATATTCCTTGTATGAAAAGTCTCTGGTTCAATGATTCAAAAATATGGCCTCGGTCGCTCTTTTCCTTCATACATTCATCCGATTTTGAAACCAACATGATGAAACTTCTTAATCGAAATTTACTACGTGAGTAGAGAGGGCACAAAATGTCCGAAAGCGTGAGAGTGCAGACATATATGGCGTTAAACGGTTGGCCCAGGCTAACGTTACACTAAAAATTTTGACTATTGTAACACAGATCTAATATACGGTATAGGAAATACAGTGGATAAAAACACAAAGAGAAAAATTGAAAAAATATAATTTTTTAAATCAAAATAAAAAAATTTAAAAAAACACCGGAAACCTCAAAGTATAAAATAGAGAAAATATAGAAAGAAAAAGATAAAAAAGATTTATAAATATTTATAAGGGCGTAGAGAAAGGTCATGAGAAGGAATACTCCAAAATAAGTTAAAGAATTTCTTAGAAAAGGAAGACACTTATCAGGGCACAAGCCATTATCGACATGGGAAGCTGGCTGACCTTAACTCCAGAGTTAGAACTGGCAGCGGCTGTAGAGGAGACGGCAGACTCAGAAACAGTGCCATTTGCAATAGAAGTAGCAATGGAAGTAGTTAAAGATGTACGCAGAACAGAACTTGTTGCAGAAACTTTCACTGTAGTAGTGCGAGAAATACTGCTGGTAGAGTTCTGTGATTCCAGAGCAGCCGCTAACAGACCATAAGCACTTGAAGTGTGGGTATGATGTGATTGCTTAGATGAGGAAACAGAAGTGGGTGCCAAAGAAGAACTAACGCTCGACGAGGAAGATACTGTAGATGAAACAGAAGAAATTCTAGACGAAGAGGTTGTGGTAGGAATAGTTGAAGATTTGGTAGAGGACGACTTGACAGTTGAAGATTGAACTGATGAAATTTCAGTAGAGGAAGATTCTATAGTGGACGAAGGAATGACGGTAGTAGAAGGCTCTACTAGACTTGTGGTAGTTGGAGAAATCTCAATAGTTTCAGGAACAGTTGTCAAAATAGTCTCGAAGCCTTCATTGATAGTTACGGTATGGAAGACGGTAGAGTATAAGGTAGTTATGTCAGACTCGTCTTGAGCACGCACCATAACGAGCATAGCAGCAGCACTGGCTAAAATAGTAAACTTCATTTTTAGAAAGAATGATTTGAATGAATGTGGTTGGAAGTCAAAGCGATCTGTGTTCCTGAATCGGAGAATGAATGAATTCAGTTGGTAAGTATGGACTTAAAGGATTGAAGCTGTAGTAATGAGAGAAGAAAAAAAAAGTAAAAGATTTAAAAAAGAGAAAGAAATGGCCATAAATATATAGACCAAGTACTGATGTGTAATAACTTCGTTTCTAACGGAGAAGAATCGAATTTTGGTAAGCTTTTTTTATTTTTTTTCAAGTCCCAATGTGGATATGCAGTTACTGTAAACGAAACAAGCAACCGGTTGAACTGTTTTGAGCGAAGTAAGTTCCTCTTAGAGAGCTGTTTTTTTTTTTCCTGAGACAAATAAAACTGGCTGCCATGGCAAACGTCAGTTGGTATCCACCCTACAGCACAACAAACAAACAAATACGCCCAAGGAAAAAGGACATTGAGGGCTAACGGAAAGGTGAAGTTAAGGTCTAGAGTCCAACGTAAAGCCATCAATGTAAAGCCATGATCTCTACCCTGGCATGACCTGTGCTGCAACAATCTGGCCCTTCATCAGCATATGCCCATGTGTAATCTGCAGAACGAGAAATCTTAAATCTGAACTCAACCATTTATATCACGTGTATTCTCATCAAATTGCCCATAAAGGTAAATCGGTTACTCTGGTTTCAGTAACAAGTGCTGCAAATGTTGAGGTATATCCTATTTGGCTGAAAAGTTTTCAAAACGGACTACTGCTGTACGTCGTTGGAGGCAAAAAGTCCATCCAAATAAGTTTGGAAGTTGATAGGCAGTGTGGTGTTTATTCCAAATACAGCAAGGTGCACTCATGCGCGACATACCATGATTTGCTTCTTGATTTGCTTCTTGAGGTAGTGCTCAGAGGTGGCAACGGACCTCAAAATACTCAACAAATTTGTTGGTGACTCCGGTTGCTCACGACTTGAGTTTGAAAATTTTTACTCCAGCAAGTCAAACTACCACGCAAAACCTGGCAATTCTCGGCAAACTGGGCCAGCCAAACGAAGGAAATCAACCAGCTGAAGGTAAATTTTCAAGGTATCATTGGTCACCATTAACTTTAAGTTTGGGTAACCTCATTCGAGAATTCCAATTCTTTCTCCAAATCACTTCATCTTTGCCTAGAACCGTACTTTGCTCACCAACTTTTGGTATTCCCTTGCGTTTGGGTAACATATGATCATAAAGAATGACAGGTTAATGCCTGCACTGTAAATAAATAGTTGGAGAAAAAAAAAAAAAATTAGGATATTGAGTTCGTAAGGCTTGGGTAATGTATTTTCCTCATATAGGGTATGGCTGATTTTGAATAGCAAAAACACAGTGTTTTAATGGGGTGGCTGCTTTATTAAGATTCTGATTGCTTTCTCTCATTCAACTTCTTCTTTTTCCAACAATTCACGATTTCCAATTCATCATTTTGATATAGAGAAGTTGCTAGGAATTCGCTGAGTGTAAATTTTCTGTGGTTTTTGTTTTTCATCACAAGTCGTAAGTCACAAACTTTTTTGACCCTTTCTTACAGTAAGAACACTCAAAATTGACACCTCGATAAGCCATTTATCGCCACCAAGTTCAACACAATGGTTATCCACAACGGTAGAGAGCACCTCACAGTTGAGGAAAAGCGTCTTAGAGAAGATAGAAAGAAGTTAAAGGTATGAATGGTTGTGTTTCTTAATATAAGTTCTTTTCTAACATGTTGCTTAGTACTGGAAGCGATGGGGTCCTTATCTCAGTGAAAGACAGTGGGTAAGTACAATTGATGGCTAGATACTAGATAGGAAATGTTCTAATGAGTTAGGCTACTGTGAGAGAAGATTACTCGGCTAATGGTGATGCCTGGAGTGATTTCCCACATGCACACGCTAGATCTAGAGTTTATCGTTGGGGTGAAGATGGTATTGCTGGTGTCAGTGATAATCATCAACTTACTTGTATCTCTTTTGCTTTCTGGAATGAAAAGGACGATATCTTAAAAGAGCGCATGTTTGGTTTGACCGGTCATCAAGGAAATCATGGTGAAGATGTTAAAGAATCGTGAGTGTAACCTCCCACATAACCATCTCGGTACTAACCATTCAATTATAGCTACTTCTACCTCGACAATGTTCCTACACACTCTTACATGAAATATTTATATAAGTATCCTCAAAAAAAGTATCCATATGAGGCTCTTGTAGAAGCTGCCAGCAAACAAACTCGTTTGGAGCCTGAGTATGAAATTACTGATACCGGAATTTTTGACGATGACCGATACTTTGATATTTTTATTGAGATGGCAAAGGATACTGACAACGAGGAGGAGCTTTTGTTTCGTGTTACTGCATATAATCGTGGTCCTGAACCTGCCCCTCTTCATATCATCCCTCAGGTATGGTTTAGAAACACATGGGGATGGGGAATCCCTAAGGAAGATGAGCACCCAGTGCCTGAGCTTTCGCAGCATAGTGATTCAATTGTTAAGTCTTCTCACTGGCGTTTGGGTGATCGGTTTGTGCACTATGCTCCTTCTCCTGGATTCGATGGTGTGGAAGATGTTGTGCCAGAGACCCTATTCACAAATAATGAAACAAACAAGCAGCGCCTGTACAATGTGAAGAATGATTCTGATTATGTGAAAGATGCATTTCATGATTATATTATTGAAGACAAGATCGAAGCTGTGTGTCCCGAGAAGAAAGGAACCAAATCTTGTGGTTGGTATGCTTTTGACTCTGGCGAGGGCATTCCTCCTGGTGAATTTGTCACTGTTCGATTCAAATATACGAACAATACACCTGAGTATGATGATTTTGATGAGGAAGAGTTTGACAATATTATCGAGTTGCGTCAAGATGAGGCTGACGACTTTTATTGGCGTATCAGTCCCAATCCTATTTCTGATGATTTGAGGACAATCCAGCGTCAGGCCTTAGCAGGAATGCTCTGGACCAAGCAATTTTATCATTTTATTCATTCGCAGTGGTCTGCTGGAGATCCTGTAAACCCACCTCCTCCACCTGAGCGAAGTCAGGTTAGAAACCAAAACTGGAAGCATCTCCATATTGATGATATTTTGTCACTTCCAGATAAATGGGAGTATCCTTTCTTTGCTGCTTGGGATACTGCGTTTCATTGTATTCCTCTTGCTATGGTCGACCCTGAGTTTTCTAAAAAGCAGTTGGATCTTATGACCCGCGAGTGGTACATGCACCCTAACGGTCAGATTCCTGCTTATGAATGGAACTTCTCTGATGTCAATCCTCCTGTGCATGCTTGGGCCACCTTCCGAACATTTAAAATTGAACGTAAAATGTTTGGCAATGAGGATATTGAGTTTTTGGAGCGCGTATTTCAAAAACTACTGTTGAACTTTACTTGGTGGGTAAACAGAAAGGACAGTGATGGACAAAACGTATTTGAAGGAGGTTTCTTGGGTTTGGATAATATTGGATTGTTCAATCGTTCTGAGCCTTTACCTACTGGAGGTGTGCTTGAGCAGGCCGATAGTACTGGTTGGATGGCATTCTTTTGTCTTCAAATGATGAATATTGCTTTAGAACTTGCTAAGCATAGACCTGTCTATGAGGATATTGCCTCTAAGTTTTTTGAGCATTTCATGTTTATTGCTGATGCTATGAGTTTCCGTTCTGGAGGAGGCGTGGAAAAACCCCTATGGAATGATGAAGATGGATTTTACTATGATGCTATTTCTTGGGGTGGTCCATGGAGTCAGCAATTGCCTGTCCGCTCTCTAGTTGGACTTATCCCGCTGTACGCATCGTTGACTTTGGAGCCTCAGATTTTGAAAAAGTTCAAGTCTTTCAATAAGCGAGTTCAATGGTTCATTGAGAACCGACGTGGAATGACAGACCGCAACATTGCAAGTATGAGTGACTTGGGTACTGGAGAGCGAAGATTGCTTGCTCTTGTAAACCGTGAGCGTTTGGTTAAAATTTTAGAACGCATGTTGGACGAGGACGAATTTCTCAGTGACCATGGAATTCGATCACTTTCCAAGTACCACAAGGAACATCCGTATTCCATGTCAGTCAATGATCAAGTTTTCACAGTGGACTACGTTCCAGGAGACTCCAATTCGGGTCTCTTTGGAGGCAACTCCAACTGGAGAGGACCGATTTGGTTTCCCACGAACTTTTTACTAATTGAGAGTTTGCAGCGATTCTACATGTACTACGGAGATGATCTGAAAGTAGAGTGTCCTAAGGGATCGGGAAATTTTATGAATCTTGCTCGTGCAGCCCAAGTCTTGCAGCACCGTTTAATCAATCTGTTTCAGCGCGATCCTGAGACTGGGGCCCGTCCTATTAATGCAGGTAACGAAAAGGCGGACTTTGACCCGCACTGGAAAGACTATGTATTGTTTTATGAGTTTTTTGAGGCCGATACAGGACGAGGACTTGGAGCTTCTCACCAGTGTGGATGGACATCTCTTGTGGCCAAACTTATTCATGACACAGGTGTTTCTTGTGGAATGCCTCAGACACCCAAGACTCCATTGAGTGCAGCAGAGTATTATTTTGATGATGAGCCGTTGGCATCTAAACGTCATGTGCGCCGTAAGAGTGCTAGTATACGATTAGGTCGACGCATGAGTTCACGGTTCACGCCTCGAGGTTCAGACACTACAAGTGTAAAGTCAGTTGAGAACTATGGCGAAGATGACGATAGCTTGAACATTGAAGAGGATATCAAGAAAGTTATGGAGCGATTGAGCATGAATTACCAAGATTATGATTACGATGACGAGTTAGAGACATCGTTCAATGGTAAATAGAGAAAGGTGGTGTGAGTTGAATTGAACACAGACGAACCCTCGTAAACATAAACATAAACATAAACATAAACATAAACATAAACATAAACATAAACATAAATATAAACCTAAGTAACCATGGATAAACATAAATTAACAGATATATACATAAATATTGACAAGTGTGAACTTATGTTAAGAAGGAAAACTCCCTTTGGAATCAATGAGAGAGAAATGAATTCATGCAGGAGTGTACGTGAATTGGGAACGTTAAGAAAAGGTTGAGATTCAATACTTTTTGAAGATCTTTTCTATTTCTAATCTAGTTAGAGTAAAGATTTGACATGAAAGTCAAGTCGGAAAAAAAATTAATGAAATAAAAAGAAAGAAAGAAATAAAGAAAGAAATAAAGAAATTTACAAAATGAGGATGGAAATGGAAAAAGAGAAGAGGGTACAGCTTGTTAACAGGCAATAAATGTAAGACCACCAGTATTTGGCCAAAGTGGGTGGCATTAAAAATTTCATTCCATAGTTTTATCTCATTTGAATGAGGTTATTTTGAGAAGTATTATTGTAAATATGTATTAATTCGGATACGAGTGGATATATTTGAATTTAGTTTCTTTAAAATATAAAGCCATTTACGCATTTCAAATACATATTTTATATTGATCTTCACAGAAGGAGGAGAAAGAAGTCTCGTCTCAATCATTACGTCGTTATGTAAGGAGGGGAATATACCATAGCGCACATGATAATATAACATATTATAGCACATAGCAGAACAAGAAGGAAAAATGAAGGGGAAAAGAAGGCTCCAATAAAAGCTAAGTTATCAGTCAGTCATAATATCGTGTGATGAAGATCTCACTTCCTTAAAATAAGGATGTTGCATAGCTTCAGCAGCAGTCAATCGTTCTTGGTGGTCGTATCGTAACACCTTGTCTAGGAAATCAAATACTTCCACTGAAGAATATCTGCAATTATCTGCATTTACAAACTTGGCCCAAGGCCTGCGAGGATAAGTTCCAAAGTCGTTAAACTCGGGTCCCAGCTCTAGGTCATACTTGTCAAGGTATGCATATAAATTGTCAGTGCCGATTACTCGCGCAATTTTGACAAGTTGATCTGGGTTGGAGTTCCCATGGAAAAAAGGCTCCTTTGTGAAAATCATGGATGCAAGCATGGCACCAAAGGACCAGATATCAAGGGAATAGTCATAGTACTGAAAATCCACTAGTAGTTCCGGACCTTTAAAGTACCGAGAAGCAACTCGCACATTGTACTGCATGCCTTTATGGTAAAACTCAGCAAGGCCCCAGTCTATTAATCTGAGTTGGCGCCTGGGATGGTCAATCATGACGTTGTGAGGTTTAACATCACGGTGCATAATGCCTTTGGAATGAGCAAAGTCCAATGCCTACATTGTTAGGTTATTCATCTATCTCGTGGTTTCTTGGTCTTTGGAAAAAACAATTATACCTTGAGAAGCTCAAACATGTAGAATTTGATATCATAACTAGAGAACGTCGGATAAAGCTCTCTAAAATCGACGTTATTGACCCGTTCAAATATCAACGACGGTGTCTGACTCTGAGAGAGATAGAGAAAAAGAGAAAGAAAATTGATATGTTAGCGAATTTTATTGCAGCTATAATATTGTCATTACTCACTTCATTATTAATTACAATATCAAGTAAAGTAATCACATTTGGCCCATTAACAAGATTTTGAAGGATTTTGATTTCTCTCTTGATTTTTTTTAGCCGGACTGGTTTTAGTACCTTGATAACTACGTATAAATGGCTGCTACCAGTATTTGATGTGTTGAATTGTTTCGTAACATCAATTCCGTCAAAGACTTCAGAATACTTGCCACGCCCAATTTTACTCAGGATTTCATAGTTTTTTTGATTGCCATATGGTAACGAATAGTTGCTTTCTAAAGGGAGGAAAAAACAAAAGAAAATTAATATAAAGAATCAAACAAACACAACTTCCTAAGAATGTTGGTTTGAGAGAGTAATGAACAATGAGGTGCAGAGTTAAAATTTAAAAACAATAAATAAATAAATAAATTTAAATTTAAAAGAAGCTTACGCACCATAATCCCAGTAAGATCTGGGCATGTTTTCATTAACATCAGCATAGACGCGGGATATTAGATCAGACATCGATATCGTAGTTGTAAAGAATTGATGGAGAAATTAGTACTGAAAGATTTGAAGGGTGGAGTGAGTGATGGAGATGGACTGTTAAAGGCATCTAAATAGTAGTAATAGGGTTAGGTACTAAACGGCTGATTGGGAGTTCTTCATGCCTTCTGATGTTTTTTTGATTTTTTTGGGGAAGCTTGGCATCTTTCAATGATTATCTTATTTATTAATAGTAAATTATTCTTTATATTAATTTGTAAATCATTTATTGTTAATAATAACTTGGCCCATATGTATTTGTTATTTATTTGATATTTATTTGTTATTTGTTTGTGTTCTTAGTTTTTATTTGTGAATTTTTGTTTGTTCATCTCTGTCTGTTTATATTCTTGTTTATATTTTCTTTTTGGGTATTATTTTCTTTTTGTTTAGTCCTTTTTTACGTTGTTGGCTGGCGTTGGACTGTGCGTTGCTGTGCTGTTATTGTGGTGCGTTGCGGTGCGTTTTGTTCTTTTTTTTTTTGATTTTTTTTGATTTAATTTTCATGTGGACTATAAATGTCTTGAAAATTTCATCAGACATAATCGTAAACAGTATAGGCATGATGTAATTTCTAGGTATCACAAACGTGGAAAAGCACCCCTACCAGCATAGTATAACACCCATGTTAAATGGAAAAAAAAAACAAAAAAAGTGCCTTTCAAAAAAGTTGGAGATTCAGCCTAATGTCTATTTATTCATCTCATAGAACCAAGCTAAGATCTCTAAAAGTGGTCATCCAGGAAATTAGGCAAACAGGTTTCATTCAGGAACAAAAACCAAATCCAGAGGAGTGGGTTCTGACGACACACCCACACGATGCTCTTTTCCCCTGATTCTACTGTATGTTCTTGACTACTGCTGCAACGGAGATGGAGACAAAAATATGGACGACGTTATCTGCACTATCAAGTAAATACAGGATTCGACATTAGCAGCAGGAACGGAACGAGGGGCATCAAGGAGAACAGTTAAGATGTAAGGTCCAGTAATGATGATGTCAATAATGATGATGCCAGTAATGATGATGATGAAAATATTGTTATTGATGATGATAGTACTTTGGATTTTATTGAAGATATAGATAAAGACATAGAACTATGATGATGATAATTACGATGAAGGTAGGTGAAGATGAAGATGAAGATGAAGATGACGATGATGGGTCCCTTACAGGTAATGCCTAAGTGCAGTTCAGGTGGTTAAAAATAAAGAGGTCGTATATTAAAATAAATAAAACAATAATAATAGTAGGTAGTAATAAAAGATAAAAATAAAATTCTGCACACAATGTGTGTCACAAACAACTGAAACAAATGAAATTAGCGGTGAGTGGCTTTTTTTGGTTTTTCAAGCTCGCTTAATATAAATTTTTAATGTCTAAGAATATCTTATTGCTAATAATATCTCATCAATCTAGACAATCTTTCCATCTAGACGTATATAATCCATGGGCAATCTTCGTAATTTCATATTCATGTTGTACTACTAGCTTGCTTGTTTTTTGTTTTTTTTTTCTGTTGAATACTTACATTAAAAAACACTATAAATTAAAAGAAATATAAATATAAAGCCAAGATTTTCTTAATTATGCTCTCCATGAATCTTTTTGTGCCGTCTGAGATTAGAAACTACACTAAAATGACGACCACAACCTTCAAAATCGCACTTGAATGGTTTCTCACCCGTGTGAGAATAGGCATGAGTTTGCAAGGAGGATGGCCTCGTGAACCGCTTGCCACAGACCTCACAAACGTGCTTTTTAGTAGACTTGATTGACGTTTTAGAATTGAATGTGGACATTAAATGTGATTGAGGTGTTGCTGTCGCAGGAGCCATATGAAGCGCGTGCTGGTATCCCATAACAGCTTGTTGCGTAGTAGGGATGTGCGCACATGGGTTCATTGAGATCATAGCAGGTTGAGTCAGAGGCACAGATGCATGGTGCATGGAGGGTATTACTGAAGAAGAGTGAGGGTGAGCCATTGAAAGGTAATTATCTGTAAACTGTTGAGGATGTTGTGGCTGTTGATTTTGCAGGAGAGTTTGGTGATGCTGCTGTAGTTGCTGTTGTTGCTGTTGTTGCTGTTGTTGCTGTTGTTGCTGTTGTTGCTGCTGTTGCTGCTGTTGCTGTTGCTGCTGTTGCTGCTGAGCGTAAAACATTTGATATTGCTGCTGTGATGCAGTTGTGTAATGTTGGCTCGTCATTAGGGCCTGGAAATTAGATTCGTCGTAAACTGGGCCTGGGTAAGAAGGAGTACGAGCTGGTACATAATTTGGTGCCATAGCAGGAGCTGAATTTCCAATGGAAGGAAGAGATTGAGTTCTCTTGTAGTTTTGTTCTAGCGATTCAACTGACATGTCCGAAGGAGCATGGAGATTAGGATACATGTGAGCCATAGGCTGACCCATGCTAGGATTCATGGGATGGGTCATAGGCTGAGGCATAGTTTGGGTTATTGATTGAGACATATTTGGGGCCATTTGCTGATGAGAGCGGTCAGTGGAAATGTCGGAGTACTGAGAATTAAAGTAGGATTGTTGGTCCATTGATTTGGATTTTTGGATATTAGGGCTAGATGCAATTGTAGAGAAAGGAGACCTGGGAGAGAGTTTATGCAAAGCAGGTGAGAGATAAAGTGGAATGTGATTTCCACTTGAAACTTGGTTTTGCGGAGGGATTGAAGAAATCTGCTGAGGAAAGCTTGGAGAAGATGGTGTTGAATGTTTTGATGATACTGGGCTTGACGATTTCCAGGATGAGTAGTCTGGAGTGGGCAATTGAGAAGACTCTAAAAGATAGTTGCTTGAAGCCGAAAGTGAGTTGTATGATGACGGATTCGATACAAGGGAAGGCAAGTTTTGTTGCTGATTAAGTTGGTATTGATCTTGTGGGGTCTGAGGATAAGAGAGATTAGGGATTTGTGATGAAGTCTCTCGAGGAACGTCATGAGCTAAGAGCATATTGGATGAATTCCTGAGTTTGGGGGTAGGAGGAGGAGAGAGTGCGTAGATGAATTTGGCGAGAGTGACGATAGCCAAAGAAGATGTAAAATCTAGATGTGGATGTGGATGTGGAGATGAAAATGAACAAGAATTGAAAAATTAAAAATAAAAAAGTTGAAATCAGAAAGGGAAATGGGAAGTGAGGAGGATATATAATTATTTATATTTTGCAGGAGCCGAGGAGACGGATGAATCTGGATTGAGGGAGAAGGAGAATTAGGAACAAAATAAAAATAAAAATAAAATGTGATGATTTAAAATGATATATATATATATATATTTAAAATAATATTAAGAGCTGGAATAGAGTAGAGATATAAATAATATTAAAATAAAAATAAATTACACAAAAATGATGAAGGTTAGATGTGTGAGAAAAATAAAAATAAAATAAAAATAAAAATAAAAATAAAAATAAAAATTTAAAGAATGAAAAAAAGAAAAGAAGGTCAAAAAGAAAATGCAAATGAAAAATCATGAAAATAAAAATAAATGAATTAAAATAAACACAAACACAAAGTAACCGTAAATTAAAAAAAAGAAAGGTATAAAAAGAAGAAAAGAAAAAAAAAAAAAGGTACAGATGCAGAAATATGGAAAAATAAAAAATAAAAAGTGAAAAAGAAAAGAGAAAGAAAGAGAATTACTTTTTACTATTACTACTGCCGCCTCCTTTAAAATAAAAATAAAAGTTTGCTTTTTATGTCTGTATTAGGATCTCCCAAAAGGCCAACATGCTTCCTGAAAGGTCTTAAGGGTCACTAGTTTATTGGTTGAAATTGATAATTCCCATACATCTGGAATTAGCTGGTACCTTATCGTCCTTTGTATGCAGTAGCAAGAGATGGGTAAAAGAGAAAAGCAGGAAATGTGAGGTTCAAGTCGTAGGGTACAAAATTTAAGGCGTAAGTTATAAGATGTAAGTGTTAAAATATTGGCTCTTGTTTTGATCTCTCTTTCTCAATTGGATTGTTGGAGGCGACTATTGGATGGATGGCTAGGACTAGAATTATAATTGGACTTTGTAATAGCTAATAGGTAAAGGTCAAAACAAAGACCAAAACAAGGTCTCTTCAATTCCTCCCCATTCAGATGCCTTACGTGCGTTTTAGTCGAAAGTAATAAAGCCACAGAGCCAGCCTTGGAGCCAGCCTTGAAGCCAGTTTTGGATCCAGTTATGGAGCCAGTTATGAGCCATGGATAATTGAAGCCAGCTATGACGGCGACTACAGATGCCTTAGATCTTTACTATTCAATAGTAAATTTTACAGTTACTTATTGTTTGTTGTTGTTGGTTTGGTGCCTTGTACCAGTATTGTCATCAAGAGAGCAAGCACATCAATATTAGTCAGCAATCAATATTTAGTCAGCACCCATCACTCTGGTTACTACTTGCATCTTACGCCTTGTTTCTTATACCCCTTGTTAATTTTTACCCCATACTAAATTAGCTTATGCCTTACATCTTAAGTCTTGCAGCAGCGCTTTATGCCTTGATCCTTATGCCTTGCTACTTACTTCTTAAACCAAAACTATAACCTTGTTGTATGGCATATTTCAGTCTTACCCAGTACAACACAGTATGACATCATATATACATTGTTGTTATCATACGCAACTCTTATACATATTTAGCACTTATAACTTATCTCTTATAACTTATCCCTTATGACCTAATTGTTTACACCTCGTGGTTTCTCCTTCTCCGAGAAGAGGTTTGCACACACGCGCACACTCCCTTGTCACTATTACTGCTCAAACTGTCATTTCTTAAATAAATCACCAGTGGAAGAAAATTTTTAACATGGGTATGATATGGCTCAGGCCTTCTTTGTTTGTTACTTTGTGCCGTAAATATATTGGGTAATGTTGATGGCATGGCTACTACTTAAAAATTATCGAACTTCTGTGCTATGTCAGATGGAACAAGTTAACTAGAGTAGAGTAGTGTTGTATAATAATAATTGTAATAACATTGAACAACCATTTACTATGTATATAATGATTTATTTTGTCCATGCCCCATGTTAAGTTTTAATCAATTGTTGCTAGAGCCGTCAAACAGCTACTATAACTATGAGTACACACCAGTACCAGTTGTTGTTGCTTCTCTAAGTACTGATACCACCTTGGCTAAGTTCAAGTCTTAACTGGTACTACTACTATCCATCATGCGTGCGTAGTAGTAATTAGTGCCTTATATACGACGAGACCTTGATATAAACAGACAACGAAGAAACCCAAAATAAGTAAGGAAATAAAACAAACACAACAAACACAACAAACACAACAAACACAGAAAACTCAAAATTCAAAAGAAATTATCAATATTTCAGTAGTGATGCAGTCAGTCATACTCTGTATATGGCCTTCTAATCCTAGAATTTGGAATTGGACTGCTAATTCAAACTTCTTGCATTGCTCTAGTCTACAGATATAAGTACAACTTTAGCACACTTGTAGACATTTAGTACGCAGTGCTGATAAATACGAGCTGACTGTTTGTGTTTCTAGTTTGGATTGTCAAAGACTGCTAATCCGAGAGGGAGAAGGAGAAAGAAGAGCAAATAAACAGGTATTGTCAGTAGATAATTGAAAGTGATGAATGGATTTTTTATTTTATTTTCTATATAATATATGTCAGCTTATTTTTTTATTTCATTTTTAGTTCATTTATTTATTCATTTATTTATTCATTTATTCACTTGTATATTTTGTTTATTTCATTTATTTTATTTTAACTTAGGTGCGCGCATTAGCTGCATTTTATTCTTTGCCTTGGTTACCTTTGTTGTTTCTTCTTTAAAGTTACCCTGAGCTTACCCTAAGTCACCTTACGCTATAAATACCCTGCTACTAATTACTACTGCAACTATTTTATTACTCCATTACTATTTATATTGTTATTGGGGATTATTATTATTATTATCATTATTATTATTGTATATAAATACCTCTACATCAAAATAACTGATGTGCATTTGCATGAATATGCAGTCCTCGGATCCACTAAACCAAGTTGTTTATTTCCTTTACGGACCTTTTTAGGTCTTTTACAACCATTTACGACTCTTTTGGCTTTGTGTTTTTGTGATATTTTGTGCGTTTGTGCCTATTTTATTTATTTATTTATTTATTTATTTATATAGTCTTGACTAATAGTTTTATTTTAAATTATTTAAAATTACTTGAAATCATTTTGAATTATCTTGAATTATTTTAAATTATTTTATTGTATGTTATTTAATTTTTTATTTGTCTTTTTTGTCATGTTCTGTTCCTTTTCGTTGTTTGTATGTAATCCTATGTATTAACTTGTTGTTGCTTTTTGTTCCTTTTTCAATTTTCATGTGAGTTGAAAATAGGATTGAGTTTTCAAAGTTGACAATTTTCATCTTCATCTTCATATTCATATTCATAATCACATTTATTTTCATTTTCATCTTCATTTTTATCTTCATTTTTATCTTCATTTTCACCTTCATCGTCATCTTCATCTTCATTCTTAATCATATTTCTTTTATGCCTTAAATTCATATCCATTCTTGTCCATTTTATACTCATATTCATTTTTTATTCTTTTATATATTATTTTTATATTCATAATTATTTTTATATTTTTCATGATTAGACCATTTATCTTTTCTTTTTCGCTTCCTTATGCATGTTTGGTCCCAACGACATTCAGGAACACAAGCCAAATTATTTTCCAAACCAAAAAAAGAAACAACACTTTTATAAACCAAACAAACAAAAAAAACTAAAAAATATATCATGTCCACAACTATTAAACCCTTACCCACAAACTAAAATTCCTTTCGCGTAAACCTTCCTAGAGCACGGTTTATTTGAGACTTGAGACTTGTGACCTGCACCAAAAGCCTTGTCATTGTTTGATCAATAGTTGTTTAAACAAAGCATTTCACTGCCTACGCGACATTACCAACATCAGTAGGACTAACAGCACAAGTATCACTAGGAGTAGAAATAGAACTATTAGGACCAATAATTAAACTAATAACACTAATACCACAAGCAGCATTACCACCATCAGTATACCTCACCTGCGTTGGGTCAATTAACGTCCCGATTTGGCGTGAGACGTGACCGAGGTACCAACTACGTGATGTACCATGGAGGTTGGTGGGCGTGTCAAAGAGTCAAGGAGTTAAAAAGTTAATGAAATGAATAAAGGAAATATAATCAACAACGACTGGACGAAAGAAAGAACTAGACAAACGACTAAACTAATAATCAACAACGAAATTAATAAAGAAACAAGTCAAGGGAAAAGTGACCGTGATTTCCATTGTTTCATTGCGTGACATGACGTCGTTTGATGGCTGTTGGCATGGGATAATTGTTTAATTGTTAGGCCACTAAACTGATAAGACTCAGACTGTAATTGTCTTCATTATCAGCAACTTCTACAGCCTAGGTCTTTCGCATGTTACCTGAAAAGCCGAATATATCACAAACCGAACACCACGCACGGCGCATTAAAAACACGAGGGTTAGGTCTGTCGCGTTACAGCCAATCACACTTACGTCTCCACTTTTTTTTTCATTACAGAACTACTCAGTCAATCCTCCTCAACTCTTAACTAGCTTGTGAAGCAAAATCCTAATAGACCAGGCATCAAAATACCAGGCTAAGTCTAGCCTAAGAAGATTCAAGGGTATATACAGCATCAAATACCTTAATGACTGTTTCTTCAAACCATGAACTATTAGGGGTTCCTGAACTCCCCTTAAACTTCTCCATACAAATATATGACTCCTCCACCATTCCGGATTCAGTGATCCAGGCTTGTGTTAAATTAGTAGCTAAAATTAAGCACATGTACAATGCCTCGGGAATGGGCTGGAATACGAAGAAAAAAAAAGAAGAGTTCAAAATTCCTGGAATGCAATTCATAGTGGTTTATGATAATGGCAATCAACAGATCCTAGACGATCAATGCAACAGCATTGATTCTAACTACCAAGTTCCCCATAATTTCACCAAACTTGCTGCCTTTGTAAGTGTCTTGCACTCTACCCCAGAGTTCCTGGACGACGATGAAGATGAATATGACGACGTTGAGGACGAAGAAGATGAACAAGACGATAAAGATCAAGACCACGATGAGATAACCAAAAATGATCACCACTATCATAACCGAGATACCTCTAGAATTTATGCAGGCCAGTTCGAGAACCTTACTTGCGAAAATAGAAACTCACTTCATTCATCCACAATCCATTCTCCAGCACAAACTCCTATGATCTCGTATCTTTATGAGCTCCATGTGGCCCAGGATTATAAAAACCAAGGACTTGCAAAGTTTCTTCTGAATCAAGCTAAATCCATCTGCCAAGACCAGAATGACATAACCAAACTTATGCTGACGGTGTTTAATATGAATGTGCCAGCCCAAAATTTCTATCTCTGGAATAACTTTGAGTATTTGGAGCCGCCAGAAGAGCCAGAATATGCCAATGAGATTAGAACTAGGACACGGCAACAGTGCCTCTTGGACAGCGAAACCGGCAACATCAATAAGACTGCTGCGGCAACACAGTTGTCTGTGGCAGGCGGCTCTGCGCCGAAGTCCACATTAGAATCCCAGAAAAGACACAATTTACATCCGAAACTACCTTATTTAAAAACCCACAGAATTGTTAAAGGCTGGCAGGAAATGGTTTGGCATAAGCCGTCTAATAAATGAAAACCCGACTATAATAATGATGAAATTAATAATATCGAGGAATAAAAGTCATTTAAGACTCATAACTAAAAATTAGTAACCATATACCGAACAAAAAAGTAGTGAAAAACGATTGCTTCTGACTGCTTAGAAAATCAGGGGAATAAACCAACCTTTAGGTATCTCTAACCCTTCCAGAAGAGAGAATACCCATGGCAAGGTGGAGAACACCACAACAAAAGCAGGGGAACATGCGTTCAAAAAAGCCTTTTAAGCATTGTGCCTGAAAAATGAGTGTGCCTTGAATTTACCTTGAGTTTACTTTGAGTTCACTTTGAAGTGACCTTGAATTGACTTTGACTTGACTTTGAATTGACTTTGAGTTTACCTCCACTTTACATTGACTCGATCTTGACCTATCTCGACTTTCGTGTGGTATTTTCATTTTTTGAGTTGACTTGCTGACTTCAGTCGCTGCCGTTTCCATAAGTCATTGGCCTTGAAGATCGTGGTCTGTTCTCACAATCAATAATCTTGCATGGTCCAGGCTATTACCATACTAAGCCATGCACAGAAGTAAACTTTTCAACATGACAACACAAGGTTTAACTTGTTGCCGTGGTTTACCTATTTTCTTGCTGCACTTGATTCCATTTTCCTGAGACCAAAATAGGATTTCCAGCACTACTTTTCACCTTGTTCAGTATTCAACAATATTCCATAGCGTATGTGGTCAAGAGTATTAACATTACGCACACAGACCCAAATGCAGACACAAACACTAATGACAACATTTCCAACATCCTTGCCAACAACATTTTCACATCCTCATGGCTCTCTCGGCTCTCAGATATTTGGAGCCCATTTTACCTAGGCAAAGTAAAAAAACAAAAAAATAGATACGAAGTGCTGCTACCACATTGAGGGTCCCTCTCTCTGCAAGACCCCGTCAACCACATTCTAGTCCTTAGAAAGTGTACCTGACTGCATTGCATTATCTTTTTTTATCCATTCACTTTTCATTCCAGAAGTCCATTTATTATTAGCATCAAGTAGCCAGATCCTGGGAGTAGGTCCAATTAAGTTTATATCCACTGAAATGCATTCAGTTCAGGTCAACTTAGGTCAAACAAATTCATTTCATTTACCATCCATTTCATTTCATGATATCAGGTCAATTCATTTGAACTGGTCCAGTTCATTTCTGCTCCAGTTCATTTTAATCTCGAGTGCACAACCAGGAAGTATCATTTTACCCGACATTTTTATGAAACATGGCTAGGTTCTCCAATTCATAATTGCATCATTTATATGTTTGGTAGGAGGTAGTTCCTCGTCCACGCACAGTCAGTTCTTCTGTTATCATTCTGGCTCCATCCAGTTCATAACTTTTTATCATGACTCTCTCTCGCTCTCTCTTGGGCTTACCCTTCATCGCGGCCCACATGGTTGTGCATTGAGAATGGGTTGATGAACTTTCAAGAGAAATAAGCTCTTGAAGCGTGCAACTCTGAATTAAACTCTGAGCTGTAAAGAATAAGAACAGAAACAGCAAATAAAGCTGAACTTTGAAGATGATTTTTATCCTGAAACGAATTTTATAAATCTTGTTTTTAGTTTATTATATTTCAGTTTAATTTATTTTTACTCTTCTTTCTCTTAACCAAAGTTGGATCGAGATATTATTCTGCTTTTTCTCTCTCACTCTCATGGGTATACAGGTATACTGTGAAACTCAGAATTACCACATTATACATTATGGGGTCTATTAAACATATCCATACTCGTAGTCATACATTTCGAAGAAGCTGAGAAGGTTTAAACTGGCGATAGTTTATTATTTTTTTATTGATAATTTCATATTTATTGAATAATTGTTCTCATGCTGTATTATTTTATTCATTTATTCATTTATCTATTTATTTAACTGCTCTCAGATCCCACGGCTACAAATGATACCGACCAGACTGGACTTTTGCTTTTACTTTTTACCTTTGCTTTTGCTTCCGCTTCCGCTTTGGCTTCACTATCTGACCTACCTGCTTAGCTGCCTAGCCGCCGTCTGGCTGTATAGTTGTCTGGGACTCCTCTAGTAGAAGGATAATATAGATGGCTTGTTTAGCGTAATTAGTATCAATGGATCGACGAGCCTGCCCACAAGCATCTTGGAACTTTCTTGGACTCCACGAAGATTTGAGCCATCTGGCGATGATCAATGAAATATGACAAGAATCAATGGCTTCAGTGCATAAACCAATGCCATGGCTGGTTCTATAAGTGCCGTTCTCCAAGTGCCGTTCTTCAAGTGTCGTTGTTGCAGTTTCATGAACCTGAACGGTTTATGACTTCATGACCTTATGACTTGACGACTTTATGACTTCATAGCTTTACTAAATCGTGATTTCTGTTCATGACCTCTTACATGCGCTATCTCATCAAGGAGGAAGTCTATTGACCCTCTAAAATAACTACACCAGGGATAGGGTTAATAAGGACACGTACACGTTACACTCATTTTCGGAAATTCTTTAGCGACACAGCAAAAAATGGGACAAAACCTCCAACAAAATTGATCAAAAAAAATAAAACAAAAAAATAAAAATAAAAAAAATTAAGAAAAGGACAGTAACGACTTTTCAGAAAAGCATCCTCTCGTAAACAAACTTTGCTGATCTAACAGATCATGATAAGCTCTTCTAATAGATAGATATACACCATTAACCTAGCGACACACACACACACACACACACACACACACTCTCTCTCTCTCTCTCTTCACAAATACGATATGGCAGCTCTTTCAAGGAAACCAGTTACTCTGGTCTTCATGATCACCACAGTTGTAGTAATCTTCTACATGCTATTCGGTGGCAGATCCGGCACTCACACTCTACCTGGACGACGACCCAGCAAAGAAGATGGCCTCATCAAATCTTACAAAATGAATAGTCTTGTGTCATCTTCGCGATCCTTGAACAATCGAGAACAGGTGTTGATTCTCACTCCCTTGGCTCGATTTTATGATGAGTACTGGAAGAATCTTCTGTCACTCACCTATCCTCGATCACTCGTCGAGCTCGGTTTCATTATTCCTTCCAATGCTCAAGGAGATCAGACTCTTAAACTCCTAGACGCTGCAGTTAAACGTGTACAGTCCGGACCCGCAAAGGATCGATTTGCCAAAGTCACGATTTTGCGTCAAGATACTTCCTCCCTTGATTCCCAAAACGAGAAGGACCGCCATGCTCTCAGTGCTCAAAAGAGACGCCGTTCTCTCATGTCACTTGCTAGAAACTCCCTACTCTTCACCACCATCGGCCCTTACACCTCTTGGGTTCTTTGGCTGGATTCTGATATTGTTGAATCTCCACCCACCCTTATCCAGGATTTGGCGAAGCACGATAAGGCTATCATTGTTGCCAACTGCTACCAGAGATATGTGGATTCCAACAAGGGTGCCTCCATTCGTCCCTATGATTACAATTCCTGGCAAGACTCTGAAAAGGCTTTGGAGATTGCTGCTGAGATGGGTGAAGATGAAATCATTGTCGAAGGATACCAAGAGATTGCCACTTATAGAGCTCTCATGGCATACATGTACGACAGCACCAAGGACGTCCATCTTGAGGTTCCTCTTGATGGTGTTGGAGGAACTGCTTTGCTCGTCAAAGCAGAGGTTCACCGCGACGGTGCTATGTTCCCTCCATTCCCGTTTTATCATCTAATTGAAACAGAAGGCTTTGCAAAGATGGCAAAGCGTCTCGGCTACCAACCTTGGGGTCTGCCGAACTACTTGGTATACCATTATAATGAGTAGTGTGTGTATGTATATGGATGTGTACTGAATATTATAATTAACATGTAGAAATAAGAATTCTTTACTTATATTAGGAACTATCTGTATATTTTAGTTTCTTTGAATAAGAACCATGGTCAGTACTCGTAATTGATCCCACAATGTGTGTGCCTGGCCAATTGTCCTGTAGATATCGTATTCGCTAAAAGGGTCCCCTATACTAACCTAAGCCATTAGTAATCAAACACCAATTTTTTTATTTTTCATTTTTTTCTCATTTTCATGTGTTTTGCTCCCCACCACCACCACGACTTTGACAAAAATCCTCATTCCAACCCACCTCTTCAAGAGACGTTACAGTTTAAGACCACAACACTGGGTCATATCAACAGCACGAACTCTTGATTGTCCAAATAACAATAATAACAATAAATTCAAGAGGAATTTGTTACTGTCTTCTGGCTTATATATTCTATTGAAGTTCTTTTATAACAATTGACTGCCTCTTGATTTTTTCTTTTTTTTTTTCTTTTTAATTTGTGCCCATACTTGTTTTCCCGTCTACTACCATATTTATTTCAAAGCGCCCGAATTAGTTCTGGACCAAGGGTATACGTGGAGTCCTTTTCAACCTCTGGATACATATCAATAGATACCTTTTATTTCTCACTACGCGCCGGTTAAAAGAAACGTGAGTATCACGAACTCTTTCTACTTGTTTTTTTCGTTTCGTCAATTCTAACCAAAACCTTTAATCCAGACCATGAGCTATCAGCAGCGATTGATGCAGGGCCATAGGTTGAATGAGCTGCTAGATGCTGTTAAACAGGAGTTTGACTCAGTCACCAGTGAAGCCTCTGTCTATCGAATTCATAAGGATGAATTTGACCGAAAGTGTGAGTTGTGTTGGGCAAATGTTCCATGCATTATCTTATCTAACCTACTACCTAGTTAATCAACAAAATGGCGAAATGCAGCAGATCCGACAATCAGTCGTGGATCTTGAAATAAATTACCGAAAAATGAAAGATCGTTACGAAGAAGAGATTACGCGTTTAAAACGTGAACTTGAAGCCCGCGGACCACCCCAGATTCAACAGGGTCAAATACCTACTGCACAACCTCAAGTTCAAAATCATATTACTGCAAACCCTGTTGATCAACAGCAACAGCCTGGACAACAACCTCCTCCTTCTCTTGGAAGATCCAGTACCAACGTATTTGGCGGAATTATGTCTGGCCAACCTGGGTCTCTACCTCAGCAGCAGCCTGGCCAACCAGGAACGCAACCTTCACAACAGCAACAGCCACAACCTGGCGGCTCTATTCCCCCTCCTCAAGTTTCAACACCTGGTTATCCTGGACAGCAGCCTGGATACCCTGGAAACATATATCCTGCCAATGCTGCAAACACTCCAGGTAATGCTCCTCCTGTCGCTGGAGCCCCAGTTCAACCTGGTCCTCCCAATCCTCTTATGTCTCCTGAATCTAAGAAACGTGCTGACCCTAATTCTAATGGAACCCCCGTTCCTGGTTCTGCGCCTGGTCCTATTTCCAACAATGCCCCTACCAATAACGCTACACCAGGAACAACAGCTTCTACTCCTGGCCCGATGATTCCCTCTAGCCAGTCTAATACTGCTCAACTGCAGCAACAGGCCATGAGCCTTGGAAACATCTTCCCAGACATTGACAAAATTCCACCAGAGTTCAAAAAGCAACAAGACGACTGGTTTGTGGCATACAACGAGCGCGCTCCTCGCCGTCTAGATGTTGACCTTGTTCATTCTTTGGAGCACCACTCTGTTGTTTGTTGTGTAAGGTTTTCTGCAGATGGAAAATATGTTGCTACTGGTTGTAATAGAAGTGCCCAGATTTACGATGTCCAGACTGGCCAACTAGTTTGCAAACTCCAAGATGATGCTGCTGAACGTGAAGGAGACCTTTACATTCGATCTGTTTGCTTTTCGCCTGATGGTAAATATCTTGCAACTGGAGCCGAAGATAAACAGATTCGTGTTTGGGACATTAAATCTAGACAAATTAGATATCTATTTCAGGGCCATGATCAAGACATTTACTCACTGGATTTTGCTCGCAATGGAAGACACATTGCTTCCGGCTCAGGTGATCGCACTGTTAGAATGTGGGACATGGAGAGTGGCCAATGTGTATTGACTTTGAGTATTACTGATGGTGTCACTACGGTTGCCATTTCTCCCGATGGAAGATATGTCGCTGCAGGCAGTCTCGACAAAACTGTGCGGGTTTGGGATACATCCACTGGATTCTTAGTTGAAAGACTTGAAGCTCCAGACGGACACAAAGATTCGGTTTACAGTGTTGCCTTTACACCTGATGGTAAGGACCTCGTTTCTGGTTCTCTTGACAAAACCATTAAACTTTGGGAGCTACAGGCTCCTCGCAATGTCCAATCTACTCACAAAGGTGGAGTTTGTGTTAAGACTTTTGTGGGCCATAAAGATTTCGTGCTCTCGGTTGCATCAACGCCTGATGGACAATGGATTCTATCAGGATCCAAGGATAGAGGTGTCCAATTTTGGGACCCTCGCACCTCTCAAGTTCAACTTACTTTGCAAGGTCATAAAAATAGTGTCATTAGCGTGGCCCCCAGTCCTACTGGTGGCTTGTTTGCCACGGGCAGCGGTGATTGTAAGGCCAGAATTTGGAGATATTATCCCGTTATGTAAAATCATTTTTTTTTTAAATGGACAAGACCAAAACCGCAGGAAAAGAAAGAAAATGAAATTAAAGGCAAACCTAGTAATTAATTATAGGGTCTTATACTAATATTGTATTATCATTGTATTATTACGTGTAAAGCCTATTCAGACTTGAATTGATAAGGTTGGAGGAGCATTTTAGAAAATCTAGAGTATGTCAGCAGTAATAACTTAAATTGTTGAAGCAGCCAAATACGTACTCTTTTAGTGTAGGGACTCCTCGTACTTCATTTGTCAGTTGAGGAATTTGAACAATGTGGAAATCCTCGTAGAGTTCTAGAATCTGATCTAGATACTTTTGTTGCATCTTAGAACGAGCATTACATTGCTCACAATCGCCAGACTTGTTAGGGTTTAACAGTTGATTCTTAAAAAAAATTGTTAGTGAAAGATAAAAAAAGACTAATTTCACTCTGACTTACCACTACAATACAGTGTGAATCAATCTCAAAGGACATAAGTTCCTGAATCATTCGTTCAGTTTCGTATAATGAAAGAAATTCAGCAATGCAAACACACACAAAAGTGGTTAGATCGGGGTTCTTGAACTGTGAGTTTACTTCTGCGATAGTCTCTCTAGTCTCATTTAGTTTCTTCATAATATCATCAGAGTTTGCACCAGCACCCATGAAAGAGTTGAGCATAGGACCAAATCGGCCTGAAATTTCGGCAATCTTTCCTAAAGCCTTTTCCAGTACAGCAGGAAATGAAAGAAATCTAAGAGTATGGCCTGTAGGAGCAGTATCAAAAACAATTGTAGAAAACGAAGTTGACTTGACTTGCTTCATGACCTCAGCAAAAGACATCGCTTCATCAACACCAGGGATAGAAAGGGCAATATCTTGCATCATGTTATTCATGGAAGAGTTGCCGGACTGATCAACCATTTCTTGCATGCTTCCATTAGCATCAATTTCCATACAAAATAGGTTGGGGATTCCTTCGACAGGACGTGCATCTTTACCAAACTTTTGGCCAAAAGCATCTGACAGATTATGGGCAGGATCAGTAGAAATCAACAATACACTTTCTCTGTGCTGGGCCAACTGAACAGCCAAAGAGCTAGACGTAGTAGTTTTTCCCACACCGCCTTTGCCACCTACGAAGATCCATCGCAAGGACTTTTGATCAATAATATTTTGGAGGGTAGGTTCGAGCTGAAATTCTTCCGACATTGTTAGTAAGTGTGAGTAGTTGACACGGCAAGAGTAAACTCAGGAAATGGAAAAGTTGCTGACTTGGAATTTACCAGATATATGTTTTGCCAGAGTTTGGATATTCTACAGAAATTTCCACTCGATAAATCACGTGAAATCGGTGTAAACCTATTTTGTTACTGAGATTTAATATATTTCTAAAACGATTCCATTATTGGAAAGTCGTTCTTCGAGAAAAACAATATTTTAGATGGAACCACAAATTTCACAAAAAGCTGCCTAAAGGGAAAAGCTTTGTTTTCTTTTTTGAAAAAGATGAGATATAGTTTCTGGGTTTATACTTCTGAGCTATCTACTATGCCATAAATTTGACCATGGCATACATTTGTCTAAACCGATCAGTAATTCATGAAGAAACAAATTACGAAGTTCATGAAGAATCTAACGAGAATGAAAAATATGATACAAGTTTCTTTTACTTATTTTCTATCAATATTGTGAAACAAAAAATGAAAATTAAATGCTAAAAGACTTGGAATACAAATAGGCTGAAAGCTGGACTGAGCCCAAACCATCAGATTGATGGAAGATTTTGTTTATACAATAAAGAACAAAAATGAATTACATGACGATAACCTTTGAAGGAAGAATAGCTATAAGTTCAAAATTCAAGGGTGGCAAATTGATTGTTTTGATTTAGGCTCCCTATAATAGTCAAAGGTCATTATTTCTGCTTCTTCCACAACATATCAACAACACTAATTTAAACAGTTTAGAATAGAGCTTCATTACTTAAAGTAACTAATAATTTAAAAATGGAGTAAAGAATATCGGAGCGAATATTGTTCTTCAGATAAAGCAGAGATAGTGATACTAATCACGAAATATTAAGATAAAGCCTAGTGTCGACATGATAATATAGCAAGAAATTTATATTTATTATTTATATTTGTTGAAATCATGAAATAGATAAAATTTATGATTGCATTAATAGTGTAGTCTAAGTGAAGCTCAATACACCCTGTTCGTTCTCTTAGTACTTGTATCATTTTCTTCCTGTCACCCATTGAGTAACATAAGCTAAACTTATAGCTACCAACTTCATTAAATTAAAAAAGTTCAATCATTATACTATGTTTTTGCAAATAAAGAGTTGAATGATAAATTAGATGAAATATCTGGCAATGAGTTATCATTTTTCTTATTGCAAAATGTAAAGCGCTTTTTAAATCGGCCAGAAAATGGAGTCGGACTGGATGTACCCCCGAAATCAATTACTCCAGGAAAGACAATAAATAGAAAATATTAGAAAATTTAGTATCAATGAAATTACAGCAAAAGCTGATTTCAAGTGCTAAGAGATGACCAATATTAAACATCTACTTCAAATACACCTACCTATATACTTTTAACTCAATAGAAGTAAAACTTGATAATAATATGCGAAACTATTTTTGCCCTTTATTTAGAGATTTTGGTATTAAGAAAGCTTCTCAACTTGCCCATCTCTGAAGAAGACTAGAATACGGAAAAGCTATGAACTGTTTATAACTCTTTGTGATATACCACCAAAAGTTATTGTAAAATGTAAAATGCAACACTGGTTAAAATAATTTCTTCAACTCCTGTATCAACTATTAAGATACCTCAAAACTTTGGATCTATAAAACTGCAATTTAGTGGGAATCTCTCAGGTTTTTAGGAATTAAAATAACTTCTGTAGAAATTTGACAAAGAGAATCCCAATATTTAAGTCAATGAAGGCCTTTAAAAATTGATATAGGTAGGTTATATGGTAAATACTGGATATGAAAAAAAAGATAGTTAGGCAATATTCGAGCTTTAATCATTTTCATAAAATTTCTTGATCAATTAACTATGAACGCTCTCTGCTAAAACATAGTTTAACCAAGTAGAACGTGTAAGTGATAGAATAACTTAGAGCAAAAGAAGGAGATAGAGAGAGTTTCCAGAAATGCATGATACTTACTTTTAATTGCGTCCTAATATTAACCCATCTTTATTACATCCGTGAATTTCTCTTCTGCAAATTATTGTGTCAAACATTTTTGATTTTCTTAAGAATCTTTTATGACTAAAGCATTGACAATACATTGGTCTGAAGCATGCCATCCGCGGCCCCATCTGAACCACCAAACTCTTAAAATCTTAGATTATTGTTTGATTGCTATAACACAGAAGGGCTAATAAAATGTGTTGTATAAATTGACATAAAGGTTATCTGCTCAGCTGCTTCTCTTTCCTCAGAACAGAATACCGCTTGGTGATCTCTAGAAGCAAAACCCCTACCTCACCTAGTGGAATCAATGTTGATGATCCTTGGCTAGTAATACAAGCGACACTATTTAACAACATCCACAAGAAATCTGAATCAAGTTCTTTGTAATTGTGAACATACTAGGTATTTTTTGATGCCTAGTTTATTTTTGTTTGTGAAATTCTAATAATTCATTTTCTCATTTCTGAACAATTGCTTGGATTTCGAAATAGGGAGCCAGATTTTAATTTACTATATAATTAGTTGGGGACTATTAAATATCAAATTTATTTTTATTCAACAATTGTTGGCTTTTCTGTTTGCAAAAGCTTTATATTTATCTTGAGTCATATTGTTCATAGGTTAATTTTATTCCTCTTAAACGATCATTACCTGCTCAAGAAGCTAATTATGAAAAGTGAAATATGTTTGCTCTACTTAGAATCATAACTTTGCACTAGATACTTAACTATTCAATAATTAATAGGTCATATTGAAAAAATAAAATATGTAACTTCTGTATTTGTAAAACTTGGAAAGAGCAGTTACCACGATGGGCCTAATCAAGTTATACAACCTATTTTCGACCAATAATACAACACTGACCTTAATGTGCTGCAAATATTCTTATTCTGATACTTTTAAAAGTATAACAAGAAGAATTTAATTTTCATGACAATTGTGATTTTTCAATTGTGGGTCGTTTCAAGCATGCATAAATCACAGAGAAATCTTATTCAAAATAAAGTTATATATTATACTTCAAATCTTATTTAAACTCATAATAAATTTATGGTTTCTTTTAATGTTAAGTTCGATGCAATTACTCAGAATTCAAGTTATAAAACTTGAAAAGAAAAATGATTAGTTCTCAACGCAAAAAAATCTTATTACCTATAATTTATAAATTTGAGCCAAGTCATGCAACAGACGTATCTCTAGATGATGACTTATCCACTCGGGTCTTTTTCTTTCCATTTTCACCACCTTCCTGTTGAGTCGGCGTCAAGTTTCTAGAACTTGCCTTGCGTTTTCGACCAGAGTTAGGTCCTGGATTTGGAGTGCCTTCTTCTGGAGGATCGATTTCCTTCATAACACAGGTCATCAAAGTAGTACCTCTTCGACTTAGTTCAATTGGAGTTCTAGACAAGAAAAACCAATCAAACTTAAATATTGGGGAATTCCGAATTGAATCACGAATCTTCTCATACAACAAGTCATTATCCAACCCAAATCGATTCATTTGGACTAGCAAATAACGATCTTCCTCCTCCGTATAAAGCTTGCGACCATGACCAGACGGAGGAAAGAGAAGCTGTAGCTGTTGCATAGGTGCTGTATAAGCCTCAACTTTTCGCTTAAGAATGTCCTTGTGAAGAACTAATTTTCGGTTCTTTTCTTCTCCAGCCTCGATTTGAGCAATGTATTTGTCGCAGCCCTCAATTTCGGTATAACGCTTCCAGAAAACATTAGAATAAGTATAAACTTCTTCATCATTTTTATCCTCAAAGTTTTTCGCAATTTCTTTCACATTTTTGCGACCATACTTCGCATTAAGCTGGATGAAATGATAAAAATCACGACGACTCCAGTTGTTGAATCCAACTTGAGATAAAGCTTTCTTTTCTGCCTCTTCTTGCTCAGTTAATGGCTCAGCATTATCAATTTCATTTTGCTCCATCTGTTGTTCTGCTTCACGGTCTCCTAAATTCTCGTCCGTACCCGCGGCAAGAGGTACCTTGTAGTTGATTTGTTTTCGGAAATATGACGTCTCTTTATCTTGAAGATCGACCAGCCGCTGAGGATAGAATTGATGGTCTTGGATATTAACTTGCTTAGGTCCTCGGGGAGCTGTGACCTTTTCGGGCCCATTAGCATTCGCGGTGTTAGATTTGTTACTTAATACTTCCTTGTAATATCCGTCAATGTTGTAATTTTCTTTCCTTTCCCGCTTAGCCAAACTGATCCATTTGAACCCACCATCTTTTTGCTTGTCTTGATTTTTTTTACTAAAGTCAGTTCCATTCCACTCATAAGCACTATCAGAACTAAATTTTTGAAGGTCATCCAGACCCAAATGTTCAAATCTAGAATTCAATTCTTGTGTTTTTTCTTCACCCTTCTTTAGAATAGCTTCAATGTCGTCAACAACTTTAGTTGTACCATTTTCATCATCCTTCTTTTTTGATGCGCGCTTTAATACTTCTTGAGCTCCATGCTGAATCATATTGAGCAAATCATCCTTTGAAGTGACACCGGAACTGGCAGCAGGCCTTGCTCGTCCTTGCTGAATGACAAGCTGATCAAGTCTCAACTTTTGAGCTGCTCTTTCTAGAACCTTCTCCTCAATTGCATTTTCAGTAACAAATCTATACACGTAAACTTGCTTAGTCTGTCCAATTCGATGTGCTCGATCCATAGCTTGCAGATCAGCTTGAGGGTTCCAATCTGAATCATAAATAACAACGGTATCAGCTGAAGTTAAGTTGATTCCTAGACCACCAGCACGAGTAGTGAGCAAAAATACAAATTTTTGAGAGCCAGGCCTGTTATAGTCATCAATAGCTTGAACTCTATCAGAGTGAGCGGTACTACCATCAATCCTGCAATAAAAATAATTTCGGAAAATACAATAATCTTCAAGAATATCAAGCATTCTGCTCATCTGAGAAAAGATCAATACTCTGCTACCATTCTTTTTGGCCCTTTGAAGTAACTTGTCTAAAATTAGCATTTTACCAGCATTATAAACCAAGTGTTCATCTGTTGTATATGGAGGACCAGGCTCAGCACCTTCAAAAAGATAAGGGTGATTACAGCACTTTCGAAGTTGCATGACAACATTGAGCAGTCGGGTTTTTTCTTTACCAGCAACAGCACCATTAACAGCATCAATATCTTTTTCTAAAATTTTTTGATACCATTTCAATTGCATATCAGACATATCGACATAGATATTAATTTCCTTCTTCGGTAAAAGAGATTTTTCAACATCCGATTTGATACGTCGCAATAAAAATGGTTGAAGAACTTTATGAAGTTGCTTAACCACAGTGTCCTGATCACCACCTTGGCCTTCGAACCATTGATCGAAGAGTTCTGAGTCAGAAAATACATCAGGTAACAGGAAATTTAGCAGTGACCATAGTTCATGCAAGTTATTTTGCAAGGGAGTACCCGTAATAAGAAGACGATTCCTGGAATGAAATAGACGAATTATTTTAGACAGAGAAGAGGCTTCATTTTTAATACGGTGAGCTTCATCAATCACAATATATTGCCATGAAAACTTTTTTAGGGAAGACTTTTCACGTAGAACCATTTCGTACGAAGTAATCAAAACCTCAAAGTCACAGGTCAAAAGTCTTTCATTGATCAGTTGCGCTCTACTTTCTTTGTCGCCATGCAAAATCAAAGTCTGAACATCAGGGGTCCACTTGGCAAACTCTCGGGACCAATTATCAATAGTTGATTTTGGAACAATTACAATATGAGGACCATTAATTCCACGGATATATCTCAAATAACCCAAAAACGAAATAGTTTGCAGAGTTTTACCAAGACCCATTTCGTCAGCCAAAATACCAGAAATAGAGTTGTCATATAGTGATATCAACCAATTCAAACCCTGAACTTGATAATCTCTCAGCGTTCCATTTATATATCCAGGAGACTCCGTAAAAACGGTGGTTTCGTTTAACTCTTCTTCGTCTTCTTGTAAAAGTTCAGCATCTTCTTCTTTTTCTGTTTTTCGCCTTCGATGGTTGGCAGATTGAGACTTGACATTGCTGCCTTCTACACGCATCCTGTCAGCTTCGGCGACAATCTTCTTGAAAACTGGATCTTTCTTTGCTCTTTCATCAATGAAATGGTGAAAAAGATCAGTGAGACCTAGTAAATATCTAAAACGAGTCGATGTATCAGCATGCTTTTGCTTAGCAAGGGCTTTTTCATCTGATTCGGCAAAGTATGTTGCTTGCCTCTCTTTAAGAATACTTTTCGATGTGGCCACGCGTTTCGGGAAAGCTTGTCTCTCTTCCTCATCATCCGAAGATACATCAACAGCCTATTATAATTAGTGGGAGATATAAGACAGATAATTCTACAAATAAACGTACCACATTGTTTTCCTCGCCTGGCGTACTTTCACGACTATCCATCAACACAGTTGATTCAGCTCCATTTTGGGCATCCTCTGATTGATTCTCGTTGGTCATTTGTAACAAATCTAGGGAGTAAGAACAAACTAGAAAGGAAGCAAACTAATTCCAAGAAAAATCAAATAAGAATAAAGAATGAAGATGGAAAAAAAAAATAGAAAAACAAATTGAAAAACTTCCAAAGAAAATAAATTGAAAAACTAGCGAAACGCGAAGTTTTGTTTACCTGTGTAGTAAAAGCAAACATTGGGTAAGGGCTTAAATTTGGGAACTGCCCTGACTATGAGATTTTGAAGCGCGTAGTTAGTTTTAGGAATAATTGTTTAATACCTGTGAGAATATGCATACATTTGGAAATACACATACTTTTACACAAGGCCAGTACTTTGAAAAGAGAACAAGGTAGTAGAAAATGATCCATGAGGTACTCTTGGCTCTCACTGGATTGCCGTCTTCAATCATTGGCCCTGAAGCAGGGCGTGTTTTTCATCCCTCAGAACAAAAACTGTTGCTTCAAGTGTATGATTTCAGTATTGTAGTGAGAGAGGTTTCACAAAGGATTAGCAGAAGCCAGAGAAAGATTTCATATACTGAATCAGGCAAAGCATACAAAAAGGCTCTGATTATGATCACTCCAGCCGTGATTAGTGTTTTTGACAAACTGGTACTGAGCCCATATCTACAAGAGATTGCCCATATTGAACAGACAATTCTAACTCGCGACCCGAAATTAATATATGGATCGAATATTGTAGCATTATCGACATTAATTGCACGCACTGTACTTAGTTGGGAACGGAGGTTTAACTATGTTTTATCTCTCTTAAAACATTTTGAAAACCTCACTAGTGACACTCATATCAAAGAAGATATGCCATCCAATGTATTTAGCATATTTCATGAATCAATTGGATATAAAGAAGTGGAGGTTATTAGAGTCGCCTGTGATAATGCAATGCTCAAAGTTTGGCTGCAAGTCATGAGTTCTTGGATCTTATATGGCCATGATCCAACCGTTGCACTAAGCTTCTTTGGCACTGAACCATTTGCATTTCTGCCACTTAATCTTCCTAAATCAATGGGCCAACTGATTTACACTACTGGAGGTTTAATGCATCAACTCAGTAATGGTGCTAAGTCGTCGCGAAATTTCACGACGAAACTGGAATTACTCCGAGAATCATATCTGGAGGAAGTAAATGAACTAAAAGCACCTCTACATTCCTTTCAAATAATTCGACTAATTACAGGTATCAGAAGAGATATCATCTTAAAGACTGGCTCTCAATATTTCTCTCATGCTACATTGTCATTGTTTTTCCAAGTTCTAAGAAGCATTGTGCTATTTGGTAATTCAATCTTTTCTGAGGAGTTTGCAACAGATATTCCACTAAGTTTGGAACCCGGGAATGTGGTGCTATTTCCAGGCTTGAAAACGTCTTTCGATAAATCCAGCTTTCAGCCTAGTCAGATGCATCGTAAATTACCATTACACCAAGTGTTTTCAGATGCTTTTCAGCGCATTCTGAGAACCGTAACTGAAGACCTTAATTGCTCCGATACCGAAAAGGAAACATTTAGTTTAGCCCAATCTATTCTTTCTCTTACCAAATATTCAGCAGAGCAAAAACGGCTACAATCACAGACCTTTTTAGAAAATCTTACTGGAATATCTGTGGCACTATCATTGAAACTAAGCAGTGTACAAGAAGCTCTAATTCAAACATCTACCAACAAGAAATTGTATATGGAAATATTTTCATTTTTTGGTGCTCTTCGAATAACTATGGGCATCTTAGCTTCCTTATGGATGCCAGAGACTACCAGGAATCAGCCAGATACTAAAACCAAGCTATGGCTTGTGGCATATCGGGCGAAATTATTTCTTGACGCTCTTTGGGAATTTTTTCAATCATTTGTAATTGATACTCAATTTGAACCTCTATTTAGAGCGTTAACAAAAAATGCAAATTCAGAAGCAGATACAGACGACAACATTGTGAATCCAGATGAGATTTGCCAAATACATGATGCTATTATACTAAAAATTTATGAGATGTTACTACTTAACGATGAACAAAAACGATTTCCACAGCTTATGACTGAGTTCATGCTGGAAGTAAAAATCCTGCATGCTATTATGAATAATGACAACAAGAACAGTCACAATGGGCAGAAGGAAGAAAACGCAAAACGGCCTATTGAGGACAAATTGAATTCATTAATGAACTCAATTTATAAATCCATTGAAGAAATTCAACTCTCAAGTGGGCCAACAACGTCAGTTATGGGACTTCACATCCTCCTACTTCGAATTGAATTTGTCAAAGACGATGAGACATGAATGAAATAGAATAACACAACAAAATGAGAAAAATTAACCAAAAAGGTAATAATAAATATACTAATCTTGTTCTATAATGTCACGTATCCGATCAATGATTTCAAGTATGGCAGTTGAAGCTGGAGAATCTGGATGGGCTATCAAGAAATTTTCACCATTATCACAGGATTGGCCTATTCGTGGATCCAAGGGTACTTTTCCTAAAAATGGGATATTACAATCCTTTGCAAGTGCTTCACCACCACCGGTCGTAGGGGCAAAAATGAAAGATTCACCTTTGCAGTTGGGGCACACAAAACCTGACATGTTTTCCACTATTCCTAAAATTTTGATACCCGCCTTCCTACAAAAGTCGATTTCTTTTCTGACATCAAGCAGTGCGACTTCTTGAGGTGTAGTCACAATAACAGCTCCGTCTACACCGCTCTCTTGTAAATATTGGTTGATGGAAAGGTGCTCATCGGAAGTACCAGGTGGCGTATCCACAATTAGATAGTCTAGTGCACCCCAAATAACATCCTTTAAAAACTGTTTAATAATACCGTTCTTTTTTGCACCTCTCCAGATGATAGCGTTATCTTGATCTGGAAGTAAGAATCCAATAGACATTACACTGAGGTTATCATCAACATAAACAGGACTCCAGCCTTCACTTGACGAATGTACACGTTCATTTTCAGCGCCCATAATCTTGGGCATCGAAGGACCACAAACATCCACATCCATGATACCTACTTCTAAATCTTCGTCTGCGGCAAAAGCTCGACCTAGCATGGAAGTAAATGTTGATTTTCCAACACCACCTTTACCAGACAATACCAAAACTTTATGCTGAACTTCAGCCATGCGAGCAGTTATTGCTGGAATATCTGGGTCAGGGCCTTTTGGTGCACTAGCACAAATTTCTTGATTTGGGCATCCTACACAAGCGTCAGCCTTTCCGGCTTGTTCAGACTCAGTTCCAGGACAATGTTCTGGCTCAGGTGCGGCCAGTTTGTCACTATTGACGGCCTTAAATGCTGGGATATCTGTCGTAGGACATTCAGTAGTTAATGCAGGTGCCATCAGGTATGAGAACAAAAAAAAGGGCAATGAATAAAATGCAAATATTAAAATAAGAGTAAGAAAGAAAGAAAAACTTGTAAAGTTAAGAAGCAAGAACTTGAAGGCAAAAAAATCGCTTGCCGGCACTACATTATTAATATTTGGAGATTTCCTAATTATTTCAATTATCAACGGATTACCTAATCTACCATATTTCTGAAATCAAGGACATAGAAACACATTGACTTCATTTTTCAAAGCACTTTTCACCAGTAGATCAACGAGATAGAGAAAGACCAATGTGCAAACATTTTGAGAACGCTCAAGTATCTATTAGAACTCAGGTAAGTACACTTATTTTATATCCAATTTACTGCTTAAACCTCTCATACAACTACTAATATTGTGTAGTGTTGTCGGAAATGGTACGACTGTCCTGAGTGTAAGTACCATGAAATTCGAGTGTAATGGTTCTAGACATGGTAAAGGTTTAACAAGAATCATGTAGGTCACGCCGAACAAGAAGACCATCCATTAAAAAAGACAGTGGACATTACTTTCATTTGTAAAAAGTGCAAAAAGGCATTTCGAAAGGTACAGAAAATGAGGAAGCTTTAATTTTAAAATGAAAGAAACAAAAAACAAAAAAGATAAGTGCTAACAAATCCTTGAATATTATTAGGACTTGTCGGATTTTGACGAGACAGATCAATACTGTCCCTATTGTGACAATGAATACATCATGCCATCGGCAGCTTCTCGGAAACCAGTTGGTCCCGTGAAAGAGAACTTGGTGACATCTCATATTGACAAGATTTCTAGTCTTGATCCAAGGTAAGTACAAGTATACTGATCTTTCGGCTCTTGGCTAATTATGAAAACAGAATGATTCGCGATAGCGATTTGGATATCAATGATGAGGAACTTCTTGGATTCGAGCCAGACTACAGCGCAAGACTAGGCTAAAGGAGACCTAAAAAAATACACAGAATATTTTTATTATTACATATTTCTCAGTTAATTTAATTCTATTATGCTGTTAAGCTGCCACCTGATTTTCAAAGTAGCTGACAGAGATTTGTAGGGTTTGCTGTAAAAATTCGTTACTATCCATCTGCATATGCAATAAGTTAGAAGACAGTGAAGACAGCCCAAGTGACTTGAGATGTTTGCCAACGAAAGATGACATGAGCGTCGTAGCAACTTGGACAGAAAAATTACTTCCTACAGATATTTCGGCTAGTCCTTTAATCAAGTTTGCAGATAAAGATTTAGCAGATAAATCTGGAAGACCGTAGTCATTAAAGGCTGCCTGGGATGGAGAAAGTTTTTCCACCAATCTAACATAGTCCAAATAAACCTGGCCACCTTTTTTCCAGTCAGCAATTATGCTTGGATCAGGAAACTTCATCAAAACGTTGAAAAGCTCACTAATGTCATTTGAAACAACCGCCCTAGGAGCAACAGATTTTATCAAAACAAGATGAGCTTCATCCCACTGTTTCGCATCTATTAGAGAAATACACTCGTCCAGGGATTGACCATTGTAGCGACGCTGCAATGCAATCGACTCAAAGACAATAGATTTCTCAATTCCAATGTGAAGAAGGTGTTGTACAACAGTAGATGATAGCTTCTCAACTTGCCTTCCAAGTAAGTTTTGGATGCATCGTTTGGCAAGGTCGTCATTTTCCAGGTGAGCCAATACAAAAGCAGACTCTGTTACATAGCCATCTGATTCCAGCTGCAGAGCGAAATTTAAGGAAAGCTGATCGCCAAAAATCCCCTTTTCATCCTTGAAGCATTTTAATGAACGAAATAGCACACTGTGGAGAACCCAAGGTATCCAAGAATCAAGGAGATAAGGAGAAGCATTCAATGCATTTTCAGGTTGTGGGTTGATTGAGCCAAATAATTTAAGGAGTTCAAATTCCACATCTGCATGTTTTGAATTTTGAGTAAAGGGTGATGGTACACGAGAATTTTGCTGTCTAAATGATTCTTCATACTTTTTAACTGCGATAGAAATATCTTCATTAATTGTAGAAGAATACCATAGACGCAAACCAAATGATTGCTGCCATGAAAGGTTATCATAAAGATAAACAGGAGGTGATCCAGTACGTGAAATTGTTGTATTGCCAGCTAGGAGCTCATAGACTTTTCTCACTGTTGTGGGAATAAATTGGAGAGATCCAGAATTTGACCAGTCATTTAGTTGAGCCTGTGCTGAGCGACGAATGGTCAGGTCATCTGTTCCTAACAAAGAAATCAAGGTAGCCAGATGAAGATTTTTGCTCCCGGCAGCGACTACAGCAGCCCGAGAAATTTGCCCTCCACTCAAATAAGCAAAAGCAGAGTCCAAAGGACTAGCAGCAGCTGATATGAGCTTATTAACATCTTCAGAAACCACACCCTTAAGCCAGTTGGACAACAATTTCGTGCGATGCTGGGATTCAAGTTTTTCCTTTGCGGGTTCTGAAAATTCATTAGGAATTGTTTGCAATCCCAAAGTAGGAAGTGGATCAAACAGAATAGAGCCTAAGTTCCAGAGCTCGCCTTCTTTCTTATTTGCAAGTACATCAGCTAAATGAGTAGCAAGGAATTGAAAGTTGACAGTAGGAGAAGGAGAAGCTTTAGGAAATCCATTTTCTCTAGATTCAAAATGAGTAGCTTGTGAAATATTATCTAGAAGTTTTATGGTGCTCGGCTTTGTATTGTCCTATGATAGTCGTTAGTAAAATAAAGGAAAAAAAATAAAAATCAAACTTACTTTATATGAAGATATCTTGAAACCAGAAGGCGAAGTAGAATCTCTGATAAGAAGCTGATCGTTTAGAGAAAACTTAGCAAATGTATCGGGCTCAAAAGCAGGGACTAGACGAAGTTTTTCGGCAGCAAGGGCGTATTGAGCAGTGGTGCTAGTTTTATTCAAAGCATCGATTCCCCCAAACATGGTTTGATCCAGGTCAGCAGCAGAAAACACTTCATCCGAGGTGGCCTGGTAATTGAGTTGGGTATCATAAGTGGCAAAGGCGGATGTCAAATTGGACGCCAGTTCAAGTTGTTGGACCCAGTCATCAGATGAAGCATTAACAGGGAGATCAAGAAGGTCAAAATGCTGATCATCAACTGGCTTTTGTATTAATTGCAGAGCATCTTGGTTGTTAGATGAGCTAAGAAGATTTGAATCATTAATGCTAACCAAGCCCTTGTTTCCGTCTTTTTCAGTGTCTCCCGATTCAGAATGCTGATACTTGGTAGAAGCGATAGCCAAATCAGAGGGAAATACATTTCCTTTTTGAACCCGGTTGGCAAAAGTATCTTCAGGAAAAGAGTTTGAATCAGAGGTATTGAGGTTCAGTCTGAGTATGGTATCATTATCTGGATGTTGGGAGTATTGGTGAGGCAGGCCAAAGGCTAAATCTTGACTCTGAATTTCGGAAGGGACCAAATGATGGATAGAATCAACAGAATGTATTGGATCAGATTCCTGAGGGGGTAGGGAATCCATGTCAAAATCTTTGATTTCATCATCGTCGTAGACCAGATCCTCCTCCATGAATCCCCAAGTACTGAAATGGGGGACTTTAAAAACGAAAATTCCATGAGAGACATCATAGGTGATAAACTCTCCACCTCTATTTTCAATATTGTGCCTTAGGATTGCCATTTGACGTACAGCCCTAGTGTTTGTAGGGTCCTTGACAATAAAAGTTTTCGGGCCTACAACTTGCTTGATAAAGATATTTTCCAACGTAACAATAGCAGGGACATTAAGACCAGATCCTACTGAGACTTTTTCCTTGTCGTCAGGGTATACACATACGATAGTCCCATCAAATACTACAAGATTCCCCATGATATCACCCAGGTTTCGAATTTCGGAGAGGTTGACAGGGGAAGTGAACTGAATTTTTCCATGCCCTTTTCTTCCAATAGCTAAATCAGGAACACTGGCTAATTGGTCAAAGCTGTAGGAAAATAGATCTTTGAGAGGAGGGTATATCCAATAACCTTCATCTTCTGCAGTCTTGTTAATTTCATATACCCGCTTGAGAGGCGTATGAGTTCGAGGAGATGGAGCAATATCAGAGGTAGTGACATCAGCTGGTAGATGCTTTACAGGAGTAGAAGCCAAGATTGATTCAGAGGATTGGCGATGCTTTAGTAAAGGAGCAGCTTTGATCCCACGAATGTCTTCGGAACTAATGTGGTTCTTCGTAATGACTAGTTTTTTGACCTCACTTCGACGGCCCTCATTTAAAAAAAAAGATGAATTTTTCGATGTGGAAAATCTAGATGCATTTGGAGGGTTTGTAGACGCGACTGATTTTAAAAAGAGATCTCTAGAAGTGTCAGAACGGGTAAGAGAGGAATAAGGGCTTGATCTCGAGGAAGAAAGTTTGAAACGCGATTTTGATTTCAAGGTAGAAAGTTGATTTAAAGGTCGCTCTTTCATAACGCGAGAAAAGCCAGCGCTAGTTTTGGAGGAGGAGCCTGAGGAGGTGGATGAAGAAGAAGAAGATCCATTTCTAGAAAATGAAAACTTTTCCGTAGCAGCAGTTAACGAGGGAAGAATTGGAGGAGAGGCTGAAACAGAAGGCAAGCCATTAGTTGAGCTGAAAGACGTATTGTTTTGTGTATCAGATGAACGCGCAAATAGGCCGTTTAAGGCTGGAGGGGTTGAGGATGAAGCAGGATTATTTGGTTTCAAGGAAAAAAGGCCACCTCCGGTGCTTGAATTAGGAGCTTTATTTGTATCAATTGGATTTGAAGGAGGTGCTGAAGATGGTGCAAATAGAGAGTTTACTGCAGGTTTAGGTGCAAACAGATTTTGTTGTTGTGGAGGACCTGTAGAATTTGATGTGTTTTTATTGAAACTGAAACTGGGTGGATTTGAGTTGTTTGATGGAGGGAATAAGGATGAACCAAAAGCACCGTTAGCAGCTGGAGAATTGAAAGTCTGTTGTTGATTTTGTGATTGCTGCTGTTGTTGCGTAATGTTATTGGCATTGTTATTACTAGTATTATTACCAAAGATGAAGGAAGAGGTTGAAGGTGTCGAAGTAGGAGTTGAGTTTGACTTGTCACCAAAGCCAAAAGAAGAAGTTTTGGTACCAAACATGATGAGCAATAATCGAGAAGAGCTAAATCATGAAAGGTAAGTAATTTGTGTGGTGGTTGTAATGAAGTGAAAATTCCAGATTCAAAACTGGAAGGGAAGTGAGAGAGGAAACTTTACAAATGGTAAGTTGTAGTTGTGTTTGTTTTGTGTAGATGGGAGGAGTGAAGAGTAGCGTGAAGAGTGAAAAAAAATATTTCAAGGGAGGGTAATGCTAAATAAGCAATGGTTTTAATGTTAGTCATAACAGCCGTGCATTCATTACTATCACATGACCAAAATTACTAATGATGACTAATGTTTACGTTAAATTGACGTCATGGTTATCCAAAGTTCAGTTGGACAGTTAAGCCTGTGCTGTTGATTTGTTTTATACTACTACGACCAGAGGTTGATGTTACTGTGACTGCTACTGGTACTGTTGCTATTGCTGTGTTATTGCTGTTTCTGTTGTTGCCGTAGACTAAGAATGTAACGCCTACCAAGAGAAGCAACCAAATGGAAGCGGCATCAAGCAATTGAACAATCGAAGTGAAGCCACCAGTGAGAATTGAGGGCCAAGAATGAATTAAAAATAAAAAAAGTTTGATGTTTTCAATGCTTTTATCGTTTCAATTGATAATCATCATTATCCATTCAGTCTCAACATGCGGCTGAAGAGCATAATAGCGATAATGATAAGTGATTGCCTGTGTTTATGTTTGTCTACTCTCTGATGTTAGAGAATTTGAGAATATGAACGTGAAAATGAAAATGAACATGAATATGAAAGTGAATATGAAATAAATTTCAAATTTTGACTAATTAGCAGTAGGTGAAGAACAAAAGAGAAAGACCAAAGTTAAAGAAGGAAATATTAAAGCTTAGTAGTATGAGGAATCATAATAGTATTACAGTCACCATAGATCTCATGAACATCTGCATAGCAACATTAGTAAATGCCACTACAACAGTGATATCGGCAACAGTAATACCATTATCTGTAATTTGAGCAAGAATAACCCTACATGGAAGCTTAATATAACCTCTGGAGTGGGGCTTTTTCTTAAAGAAAAGGTCATAAAAGGAATTTTCTTTTCTTTTCCTTGGCTTGTTTTGTTTTTAATGTTTGGTTGTTTGTGATACTCTGCATATGCATAAAGCCCAATATAGAATTATTATAGAAAAACAACAATAATGATGAATATAATAATAACAAGATAATTTATTGTCAGATTTCTCGGCAGCCCCAACAAAAAACCAAGCTAAAATCAGCCATTGGTCACACACAGCAAACGAAACACAAAAACTTATTTTTTTTTTTTGTTCGTCTTTCATATTGAGCATCTCTTTGGTCCTCTTTTCTATTGTCAACGCCACCAACAAACACAGAAATAACAACAGCACAAAAATAGTGGACAGATTTATTTTGGTCTGGTAGAACTTTTACCATCTGATTTCAGACCCTGTGACTATTTTTACGTCAGAATTCTGTTGTTTACGTTCACTTTTTGATAGATTTACCCATCAATAAATCAACAATTAATAACAACAAAAAACATAAAAAAACACAAAAAGACCCTTCCGTTTTCCCCTCCAGTAATTCGACTTTATGCTCCGTCCCTATGTGATCAACAAAAAAAATTCCTTCGTAAAACTCAGCTATTACATCAACTCTGTTGGTCGGTTAACAGTCAACTTTTGTAGTTGCTCTATTCTTTTATTAAATTATGTTAAATAGTAGTTAATATATATTAAATTACATTAAATTTTCCAAAAAATTCTCATTCTTACGTCTTATAGTAGTTCTGACTTTTTAATTTTTAATTTTCAATTTTTTAATTTTTTTTTATTTTGTTTATTCAACTATTTATCCGAAAAGAAATATCCAAAATTTATTACTTTTATTTTCATTATTTTCATTATTTTCATTATTTTCATTATTTTCATTATTTTCATTTATATCCTTTCTTTTCCTATTTCCAGACTTTTTAATTCCATTTCCCTTCCTTCCTTCCTTCCTTCCTTTCTTTCTCCCTCAATCTCTTGAACACTTAATTTTTTTATATTCATTTCCTCTTCCTCTCCATACTCTTCCCCTCTTCTTAATATTTTTCATTCAACCTATAACCTTTCCTCCACCACTATTACTCTCAATTCAAACTCCCCACATCCTTGCCTTACCAATCAATGTCTAAATATTCCTTCGCAAAGGCTAACGTCTCTGTCATTGTAGGCGAAGCCGCCCCTGGTGAAACTGCCCCTCGCCGCAACATAGGTGCTAAAGCCAAGCCATGGGAGTTCCCTGGAAATAACCCAGATAGCGACACAATCTGGGGTCTGCTCAACTGGGCTTGCAAAGAATACTCTTCTCAAGACGCTATGGGTTGGAGATCAGTAGTTGACGTCCACGAAGAAGAAAAAATGGTCACGAAAAAGATAGATGGCAAGATTCAACAAATCCCAAAGAAATGGACCTACTTTCAACTCTCGGGATACACCTACATCACCTATGCAACCCTCCTCACTACCGTCAAGGAATATGCCGCTGGAATTCTTTCCTTAGGCATTAAACCTCAAGGTGAAGAACTATTCCACATTTACGGCAAAACATCTGCCCTTTGGTTCCAAACTGCCTTGGCTTGTAACGCAAATGCTATTCCAATTGCAACCGCCTACGACACCCTTGGAGAAGAAGGTCTCACTCACTCACTTACTCAAACTGAATCTGTGGGAATCTTTGTTGACAATGAAATCTTGCACACCTTAGTCAACCCTTTGAAGGAAGCTACAAACATCCGAATTATCATCTACCACGAAGACATTGAGGATCCTGACAACAACAGTGATATCCAAGCCCTTCTTAAAGTCAAACCAGACCTTCAAATCCTGTCCTACAAACAAATTCTTGCCCGTGGTAAAGAAAACTATGTCGAGCCCTTAGGGTGCAAACCCCAAGACCTAGCCCTCATCATGTACACTTCGGGTTCTACTGGCCCTCCCAAAGGAGTCGTTTTAACAAACGCTAATGTGGCTGCAGGTGTTGCTGGCCCTACTGCCAATATTAACCGTGATATGATCAAATCTGGTGACCGACTCTTGGCTTTCTTGCCCCTCGCTCATATTTTGGAATTCACATTTGAGCTCGCCACTCTGTACTGGGGCGGAGTTCTTGGATATGGCACTGTCAAAACCATTTCGGATGTTTCTGTTCGCAAATGTCTGGGCGATATTAGAGAGTTCAAACCTCATATTATGGTAGGCGTCCCCGCGGTTTGGGAGTCTGTCCGTAAAGGAATTATTGGTAAGGTTTCGGCGCTCCCCGCAATTTCACGATCAATCTTTTGGACGGCTTACCGCACCAAAGTTAAATTAGCAACCATGGGTTTGCCTTTACCATTGGACAATTTAATTTTCAAGAAAATTCGTGAGGCCACTGGAGGCCATCTCAAGATTGTCTTGAATGGTGGTGCCGCCATTTCACTGGATACCCAGCAATTCATCACAAACCTTATTTGCCCCATGGTTATTGGATATGGACTTACGGAAACAAACGCCAACACATGCTTGATGACCCCCAAGTCCTACGCTTATGGAACACAAGGTGAATTGACTCATGCTGTTACAGTGAAACTTGTAGATGTTGCTGATGCTGGATATTTTGCGAAAAATAATCAGGGTGAGCTCTATGTTAAGGGCCCCTCTGTATCTAGCCAGTATTTCAAAAATCCTGAAGAAACCGAGGCTGCTTTTACCGAAGATGGTTGGTTCAAAACTGGTGATATTGGAGAATGGACCCCGCAGGGCCACATTAAATTGGTTGACCGTAAAAAGAATCTCATCAAAACTCTTAACGGAGAATATATTGCCATTGAAAGACTGGAATCCATTTACCGATCCAACCCATGCATTCTCAATATCCTTGTTTATGCCGATTCCACGAGGGTTAAGCCTATTGCAATCATTGTGCCAAATCAAGCTCATGTTGAATCATTAGCTAAAAGTCTCAACCTTGAGCTTCATGAAGATCTGGCTCATGATCCAGCAGTCAAGGCTGCCATTCAAAAGAATATTATTGAAACCGGAAAAGCTTCTGGATTAAAGGGAATTGATTTGATTTTGGGAATCATTGTTTCCCAAATTGAATGGTCTCCTCAAAACGGATTCCTTACCAGCGCCCAAAAGCTGGAGCGCAAAAAGATTTTGGCTGAAAACAAAGATGCCATTGAGGAGCTTTATAACGAGTTTTCTTAAATTATTAACTTCAATTGTGTAAATGGAGCTAAAGCGGTAACCCACAACCTCATATGTAATGCTTCCAGCTCGAATATTTCTAATGTCTTTTTGCCCTTATTTCTTTTCTTAACTCTTGTATCTCACTCTAGTTACTGCTAGTTTGAACATTTCAAATTCTTATATGTTTTATTAATTTAATTTAATCTCTACTTTTATTTTTTTGTTAATTAATCGGTTTTCGCTTCCAGTGAAATGGATGGAAAAAAATTAAGAAAACACAAGCGAGCTTAATCCCAAACCCACTTTTTCTTTTGGATTACATAACAAAGATCAACATTGTCAATTGAAAAATTCCATGTATGAGAAATAAAATTTTCTTTGGAAAAATTCATCCTAGGGATTTAATTTTCGTGTTGGATTTTTTAAAATCATCGTGACCCTTTGAATTTATAATTCTTCTTTTTACAACTATTAAATAAATAAAAATAAGCTAATAATGGGACGAAAATTTCAAGTAAGTTCATAAACCCATTCTATCCTCTATTTTTATACCTGCTAACCTTCAAATAGCGAGGACGTGCTCGTAAAAATACAACCAGCTGGGAACAGGCAGTCAAGGAAAATGAAAACTGGGAAAAGTACTATAAAGAGCTGGGTTTGATTAGCCCAGAGGAATGGGACACCTTCAAGACTGCTTGCCAGTCACCTCTGCCTTTAACTTTTCGTGTCACCGGATCTGCAAAGCTTGCAACTGAAGTCAGGAATGCCATTGAACAAAAATTCATTCCTTCAACTCAACATATAACCATCGAAGGTGAGACGATTCAGCCTCCAGAGCCTTTGGAGTTTTATCCTGATAGAATGGCTTACAAGTTCAATGTGTCTAAGGCTGTTATTCGTAGAAACAAAGAATTCGCCAAGCTCCAGCGATTTTTGGTTGTTGAAACTGACGCTGGCCATATATCTCGTCAAGAAGCTGTATCAATGGTCCCTCCTCTTTTTATGAACATTGAGTCTCACCATGCAGTAATGGACATGTGTGCTGCTCCTGGTTCTAAAACTGCCCAACTGATTGAGGCATTACACAGTAATGAAGCTAAGACTGGTCAAAGACCTACAGGTTTTATCATTGCCAATGATAGCGACTACAAGCGATCTCACCTTCTTGTCCACCAGGTTAAGCGGTTATCATCACCTAACTTGATTGTTACCAATCACGATGCTCAGATGTATCCTCGCATTAAAGTATCTCCAACTGAATACCTCAAATTTGATAGAATTCTTTGTGACGTTCCCTGTTCTGGAGACGGTACAATGCGAAAAAATGTCAATGTATGGAAAGATTGGAAGCTTGGTAATGGCTTGGGTCTGCACGCTCTCCAGCTTAATATTCTTCTTAGAGGTATTCAGTTACTGAAACCAGGTGGTCGCTTGGTTTACTCTACTTGTTCCTTGAATCCTACCGAGAATGAAGCTGTTATTGCTGAAGCTCTGCGTCAATTTCCTGATACTATTTCTTTAGTTGACGTGTCAGCCCAGCTTCCTGGCTTAAAGCGAAGTCCTGGTATCAAAACTTGGAAGGTTGCAAACAAAGCTGGTGAATTTGTAGAGCGTGAAGGTTCAAACCTAAGCTCTTCATTATTCCCTCCATCGGCAGATCAAGACTATGGTCTCGAACGATGCATTCGAGTCTACCCTCATCAGCAAGATACTGGTGGATTTTTCATTGCTGTTTTACATAAGAAAGAGGACTCTGAAACTTCTAAAAGAGCTCGCGAGGATAGCGTCAGTGATGAAACTGTCAAGAAGATTAAAACCGAGAATGGAGCCGAGAATGTTGATGCCGAGAATAACACAAGCGAGACTGAGCCTAACTTGAAAACAGATGACGATGAGACCACCTCTCAATCTCTAAAGCCTACTACTGTAGCGAAAAAGGAAAAGTTGCCACGAGATGCAAATGAAGAGCCATTTGTCTTCTTGAAGCCTGACCATCCCGTTATTCAGAAATGCTGGGAATTTTATGGATTTAACGACTCATTCCCTAGAGATGTTCTCTTGGTTCGTAACAGCAGTGGTGAGCCAACTAGAATTATTTACTACGTTGACCCTTCTCTGAAACCAATTCTACAGTTGAACGATTCTAAAATGAAATTCATTCATACTGGCATCAAAATATTTTCTTACCAGAGAAACTGTGAAACATGCCAATGGAGAATTCAAGTCGAGAGTATATCATTAGTTGCTCCTTACTTGGATCCTACCAAGAGAAATGCCACTGGTTCTTTGGAACTCTTAAGAACTTTTGTCACTAACTCGTTTCCTACCTTTGACTTTTTAAAGGAAAACTATCCCGAGTTTTTCCAACAAATCGAGTCTAAGGAGGAGGGTTGCATTGTACTCAGTGTTCCTACTGAAACGGATCATTCCAGTTTTTACCTGTTCCCCGTATGGAAGGGCCGTGGGTCCTGTAACCTGATGCTTCCCAAAGAAGATCTCCATGAAGTGAGACATCGGGTGTTTCAAATCGAAGAAATCAAGGACAAAAACAGCTACAATAACAACCATGGTCAAAACCTGAAAGCAGAGACAGAAGAAAAACCTGTAGAGTTGGAGCAGTTCACACAGTCTGCAATTTCTACTGAGCCTACAGAGTCGATAGCGTCCGTAGAGCAAGCTGAACTTTCAGAACCTGCTCAGCCTGTTGAGCAGGAAGCGACCGAACCCTCATCTTAAATTTGACCCAATCTACATAATTTTTGGTTGACTAGGCACTAAGATGGACACAAAGACAACACTAAAGATATGGCTAAAGCATGCTCCTGTAGTGAACGAAGATAGAATCAGATATAAAGAACAAAAATAATAATACTAATATTAAAACGAATTCTAATTTCCCATCTCCCAGTTTTTGCTATTTTGGATAATCTTTATCAGTGTTCTGTTTGTTGCAATAAAACAGAGTTTTGAAAATTAAAGTAATAAAAACAAAAAATAAAAAATAAGAAAGGTTTTAGAGATGCGTCTTATTTCCATGTACCACCTGTTTCCCATTTTATTTAGTTTTTTTTTTCACCTCTTATTTTCTCCCATTCTAGAAGTCTATCTCTAACAGTTTGACCAACATTTGAATTTAAACCGCTATGGGAAGACAGGATCAGAAACCTCCAGAGGGAAACGACCAAGAATCGGACCCTTTGCTTCCTATTCAGAACTATTCATCTGACTCCCACGATCCTGCAACTGTTATCGGTACATCAGACCCAAACCCCTATAAGAGCTCTCCTTCAACATCCCACTTTGCCGCTATTCCTTCTACTAGTTCTGCGCAACCATTTGTTCATAGAAACTCTGAAGTACCTCCTCCACTTGGTAGAATTAAGTCCTCGAGACAAGGCTCCTATTCATCGGTTGAAACTGCTGATCTGATGGACCATAGAAATGTGTTTAGCAGCACCCAGCCAGACTTGGATTTCTCGAATGGAAGCCTTCCAGGTCCAGGGTCTTTTATAAATCGACGACGGCGATCATCTACTGGACCTGTTGGATCATTTCTTGGAAACCGAGTATCAAATCAAATGCCTATCAGAGGAAACACATTCAACTCTCCTAACTTTGTCGAGCGATTAGTCAGGCGAGGAAGATCTGGCTCCAAGGCGCCCCTATTAAACAGTCAAGATGAAGATGCCGTTAATGAATATAATTCGTTCACTGAGCATATGAGAGCTAACTCAATGAATCGCATTCGAGAAGCACTTGCTATTGATGTTGAAAATTTAGCCGCCGAACCTGGGATGGGAAACTCTTCAAGCAATCATTTTCCACAATCTTTGCAAAATGAACCTAACGATAGAAATTTAAACTTGTCTAGATTGTTAGATGATAGTGATGGTAGTGAAATCTTGGGTTCTGAACCCTTATCGAGGAGATCATCTTCCGGCTCTTCCCTAGGAGACGTATGCTTACCAGTTGATTCTTTACCGAACGTTTCCACTTCTAGTCGAGGAGGATGCAACTTCAACCTTTCGTACCTGGAAGAATTTGCCATCAACGAGCAGAATGAATTAAAAGCTATTCAGGAAGCTATTCCCGCTGATATGATATACAATGTGGATCAAGGTCGTCGTCCAGTGCCATCCATTTCTGGAGTTAACGTTAGTCATACCGTGAATGAGATTGATTTAGATGGTGGTAGACTTCGACCTTATCGAATCGTACCCTGGAATAACACAAATGGCAGTAAAACGCAAAGTCCTTATTTAGGTGCATCCAAGCCCAGCTTAGGAGAATTTAAATCACGTTTTAATCATTCCACTGATAAATTGGCAGATTTACCAACCGGCCATGGAAAGTCTAAAAAGAGTCAGCCTGATTTTAATATTGGAAACGCCGAATCCTCTGATTCTCTGGGGCAGGGACCCATACTAAGATTCACTTACTTTCGCGAGGATTTGGAATCCACTGTTCATTCTTCGAGTATTTCTGGTCTTTTGCAGCCTGGTCAAACATTTGATGATCTTTTCAACATCTCTACATATGGGACAAGACCTAGATCAGAGTCGAATCATGGTCAATCCGCGGCCAACTCAATGCGGAATTTAAATATCACAACCGATTCTGTTCCAGAAGCCACTGGAACCTCTGAGTTACCTCCTTTGACTTTGGGAGCAGCTGCTGCGCTTGCAGGCTCATATACACAATCTCATCTTCCTGAAAGTCTTGTCGATGCTACTCGCAGTAAACCAATGGGTGCCAGTAAAGTTCACTCCTCGGCTAGTGGACAAGCAACTCCTACTACTCCAGCAACTATAAGTCGAAACTCCTCTACCCCCATTGCTCAAGAACCTTCTGTCAATCAAACCAGTTCAACCGCCTTACATATGCATGATACACCACTAGAACCCAGCCCATTTTGGCTAGATATATTGAATCCAACTGAGGAGGAAATGAAAGTACTCAGCAAGACTTTTGGAATTCATCCACTCACTACCGAGGACATCTTTTTGGGTGAGACTCGTGAAAAGGTAGAGTTATTTCGAAACTATTATCTTGTTTGTTTTCGGTCATTTGATACTCAGGAGGAAAGAACCAAACGCAAATCGCAAAGTGCTTCTGCTGAAGATTCGGGAATTGCGAATAGAAGCGAATTTAGACGTATGAATGGAAGCGGATACAGTACAAAGAGTGAGAGTACAAAACGGCGAAAGAACCGCCATAGCAGCGAGCTCACTCCCCTCAACATGTATATCATTGTTTTCCACGAAGGAATTTTAACCGTGAGTAACTTTGCCTTTTATTGTTTTTATATCAAGTCAAACTAACATCAAAATGCCATAGTTTCATTTTTCTCCTACACCCCATCCTATGAATGTTCGCCGTCGAGCCCGTCTTCTAAGAGACTACATAACTGTATCTTCAGACTGGATTTCGTACGCTCTAATTGATGATATCACTGATGGTTTTGCGCCAATGATTGATGCAATTGACGATGAAGTAACCTACATCGAAGACTCGATTTTACGTATGCATTCTGGAATGTCAGACTCTGATGATAGTTCTGATGATGAATTTGATGATGAGAGCGGAAAGGGTTCAGCTCGACATTCGTCTTTAGCTTCTCGTGGCTCATTCTTCAAATCTCGTTCTCGCGCGTCCACTTCGTCATCCTCTACTTTAGTACGAGATGAAAAGTGGAAAGAGAAGGGAGATATGCTTCGTCGTATCGGAGAGTGCCGTAAGCGTATCATGAGTATTCTTCGACTTCTAGGATCAAAAGCAGATGTCATAAAAGGATTTTCCAAGCGTTGCAATGAGCAATGGGAGGTAGCTCCCCGGTCCGAGATTGGACTATATCTTGGTGATATTCAAGATCATATTGTGACCATGGTTCAATCCTTAAATCATTATGAAAAACTTCTTGCCAGGTCGCATTCCAATTACCTGGCTCAGATAAATATTGACATGACTAGAGTCAATAACGACATGAACGACGTACTTTCCCGAATCACAGTACTTGGTACCATTGTCCTTCCTATGAATATTGTTACCGGTTTGTGGGGAATGAATGTAATTGTGCCAGGCCAGAATGTTGAATCTCTTACATGGTTTTGGTCAATCACCTTTTCTCTATTCCTTTTTGCATTTGCATGCTTTTTCCTTGCAAGAAGAGTTTATGATATTGCTTAAATCCGGATATAGTTTACAGGCTATTCATTTTTTAAATATTTTTTTTTTTTGGTATTAGTAGATATTAGTTATATTGCATTATTAGTGTATCCATTTTTATATTTTTTTATATAAATTTTTTCATCTATTCGTTTCTTTAACCTTAATCCGTTCCCTTAGTAGTGCATTTAAGTAATGTAATTAAGTACTGTAACCTCTCTTAACCCATTGAATATTTGCAGGCAGCTTAGGAAGTGTAATCATAGATTCAAAATCAACCTCAGGGATTTTCCCGCCAGGGATAGCCCACTTGAATTCACGGACAAAAGTGGCAAGAATAGTTCCAAGTTGAACGTATGCAAACTGCTCTCCGATGCAACGATGACGGCCACCACCAAAAGGAAGGTATGGAGACGAAACACCCTTTGAGACAGCACCAAATCCATAATCAACTTGGTCGTCTTTGGAGGAATTAGGAGCAGCAGGGACGCTATTGGGATCTTCCCAACGGCGAGGTTCGAAGAGATTAGCGTTCTTAAAGTAATCCTCAGACATCATGGTGACACCAGGAGATACCATCACATAATGACCACGGGGAACAATATAGTTGGTGTTAGGAACAGGTAGAGGGTTCATAACCTTGCGAAAGACTGAATGCAAAGGAGAATGCAGTCGAAGGGTCTCCTTGATGGTATTGTTAAGCAAAGTCATTTCCTGAAGACTTTCATAGGTCAATGGGTTGAGCTCACGACCTGTAGTACCACAGACACGAACTTGCTCCTCGTACAAGGCCTCAACCAAGTCAGGACGAACACCAAGATGGAGAAGAGCCCATGACGAAGTAGATGCAGAAGTATGTTGACCACCCATGAGAATTCCAATCAGCAAGTTAGCAATATGTTGATCTGTCATGCGAACACCATCTTTGTAAATACCATTTACCATCAAAGAACCAATCAAATCACGGTTGGGATCAACATCACCTTCCTTGCGTCTTTTGTTAATGACCTCCATATAAGTGGCAGATATCTTTCGCTGAGCAGCATCCCGACGCCAATAAAGAGGAAGGGGTAGGTGAGGAAAGACAAAGTTAATGGGAGTGAAACCTTTATCTAAATCAGCATAGAATCCGGCAAAATCAGTGTTCAGTTTAGCACGCACTTCATCACCGAGGAGGGTACGAGAAGCAGTAAAAATAGTAAGCTGGGATTGAGATTCCAAGACGTGAGAAGTTCCAGAGAGTTTGCTGGGATCATTGTTGTAGTAAAATGGGGAGGTCTTGAAATAATTTGTAATTTCTTCAACAATCTTGGGAACGTATGCTTTAAAAGAATCTTTAGATAGAGCAGATTTGGCAAATTTCTTCTGTTCCATAAGTCTGTGATTTGGGCAGTCGTAAACCACGCCCTCACCAAAAATTGGGGTAGTCAAGTGAGAATATGCTTCCTCGGCAGAAACGTCAGAGAGCTTACTGTTAAATACGAACTCGTGTCCCTTAGGACCAAGGCATACAGTCATGACACGACCACACATAACAAATGCAAAGACATCACCGTACTTTTGTTGATTTTCGCGGAAAAACTCATAAGGCTTCATGCCATATATGACGGTTGATCCAATCCAGGGGAAAATATGGAAAACAACCGGGGCTCTGTTTGGATGCTTGAATACCAGTTGTTTCAAGACATTAAGCAAAACCGAACCTACTATAATTCCAAAAAATGATAATAGACAAAGTTTCCAAATGGGTAGTTCAATAAGGTAATTGACAATAGGCGTGGCATTCTCAATAATCGCCGAGTCCAGGGATCGAAGTATACCCATGATTTAATAGGTTGACTTGACTTAAACTATAATAAAAATAAAAATAATAAAAACCAATGAACAAGAAACGACAGTTATCTCAACTGAATATCGTATTTCAAATATAAACACTCAGTAAAAGAAAGAGAAACGAAGCAGAAATTAGAAGTAAGAAAGGAATAGGTTATGTATTTATATTTTTGCCAGTTAACTCATACTGAAAACCAAGGGTTGATCAGGGTTATGGTAATATACGAGAAATACTTGTGCGGCTCGAAATTTGTTGATGAGATTCGTAATAAACATTGGCTCGTTGGTAGAGACTCTACGTTAAAGATAAATTAATCAAACTATTCTACAAATGGTTCAGGTCCTCGATCAGCAAAGGGTGGGCGGCTCAGAACAGGTATCGTGTATCATTCTATTTCAACTGAAATATAAGTCTAAGCTCCAATGAATTTGATAAGGGGGAGTTTATAGTCCTTAACAGCCCAATACTGCTTTCGAATGCCCTTCCAGACTTGGGATCTATCGTTAACAACCTCAGAAGGCACTGGCCAGGTCTCGAAAGAGACCTCTAAGCCGTAGTCTAAAAGGTCTACTTCCAATACCTCACAGTAAACATCGTAACAGATTTGACGATCAGCGCCAAGACCGTTGAAAAACGAAAATACTCCATTTCCTTTCAGCAAACCAACAACGGAATCAAAAAAGTCCACAAGATCAGAATAATGTTCAGAGAATGTGTCGTAGTACATGCCATCAAAGAAAACATTGCCTTTGTTCAAGAGTTTAGATAAGGAGTCCTGCCATCTTCCTTCTAAAACGACGACACCTGGGCGGTCATACCATCCATCTGCTTTCATTTTGGCTAGAACATCTGGGTGAGCTTCACAGATATAATGAGCTTTAGGCTTGAGAGATTGAATATAGGTATCGATAATTCCCATTCCAAAGCCCACGTTTAAAACCACAGGTCCAGTTTCATCTGAATCACTATCAATTGTAATTATTTCAGCACTTCTTTTCATTATCGGAGTTTCCCAGTCCATCATAACACCATCGTTTTGAGATTTAGTAACAAGGGCGTGATCAGTATAAGCCAACTCAGATGCAAGATATGACTTTTGATGTAAAGCAGGATCATTATCTACCTCGCTTTGCTCGGTTTCAGTCGTATTGGATGGCTGAGCCTCTTCTTCTTCTTCAACTGGCTCAGATATGGTAATTCTGCGTAAAAGCACTTCAGCTCGGGTTCCTGCCTGAACAAACTTTTTGTAAATAGATCCATCGAGTTTACGCCTTAGGGCAATACACCCTGGAGTTTCGTCATCCTCGTTAACTGGTATTGGTTAGACATGATAAAGGTGGTGAAGGTACATATTTGCTACTTACGAATCATCCAGCCCGCTCCCCATTCAAAGAGCAAATCTATCATTTTACTGACAGCTTCAAGTTCACTGCCTGAGATTGAAGGATCGACAGAAGAGCAGATGGCATGGAGAGGGGTTGTACCATTGGTTTCTTGTTCGTAATCTTCGTCTTCTTCCTTTTGGGCTTGAAAAGTCTCAACATCCTTGGTTGTGATGGTTGGAGATACTCCAGATCTTAGTATTTGTTCCAGGGAAACAACGTAGTTAGTGTCTGTTATAGGGCCATTTTGAAATTGGCATATTTTGAATATGGAGTCCATGCTTATATGAAGGTTGTATTTCACTTGGATGTGGGTTGGCCAAATCAAGACAAAAAAATTTTGCAAGTGGGATTTTTTCTCCCAAGGAAATTTGTGTATACAGTATATACACGAAACATAGCCAAAGGTGAAAGTGAAACTCATTGAATACAACTTAATGTGCGATAGTAGTCTACTATGGGAATTTAATTCGTCTAATTAATTAAATATAAATATAAATATTGATATGGAAGAAAAAGCTCGGATTTTGGTTTACTTGATTTATGCCTCCAACTTAACCTTTGCCTGACCACTCAGCTTTTCAATTAGAGAGCTGACCATGTGAGGTTGCAAATCTAAGTGCTCGACAGGTAATTCAATACCAGCTTCAACTACCTGGTTATACTGCTCAAGCTCCTTCTGGTGTTCACGCTCAATAGCATACTCGACAGCGCTGAGTACATTATCAACAATGACTTTGGGCTTGTATGCAGGTGTAGTTCCTTCCTGATAAACACCAGTTTTGACAAGGATAGAATGCCACATATCATCAAAAGAATTAGCAAAGCGGATATCAGACTCGGGAGTGTCTCCAACAAAGTAAACGGTGTCAGCCTCGGGGAGAGTGTTGAGAATTGTATCATGCAGTGCTAAATCCATAGCTTCTTCCTCATCTTCTTCACTTTCTGGTTCAGCTGTCAGTTCGCCATCCATAATGGGCTCAGATCCAGTGACTCCCTCAGACAAAGGCTCAGCAACAATGCCATCACCTGTTAAGGAATCCTCCAATGGTTCATCGACAATAAGTCTATCCATGATGGGCTTATCATCGTTAAATACTGAAGATCCCTCGACTTCAGCAAGCTCACCATCTTTGGGAGAGGAGGGTCTAGAAGGAGAGAAATGGGCATCATAAGTATCCTGTCTCCACCTCTTTAGGACTTTTGATGCGTATTTAAAAGTATCCTTGTGTGGCTTACCAAATCTGTTCACAGAGAGTTCTTTTCCGGTATGACTCTTGAAAAGAGCAGAAATGGTGATTTGCAAGGCACCCATGCCATATCTGCTGAGTTTATAGTTGGTAGCCCAGACAAAGTCACTGTGAGCAAAATAAATAGGGGGGCCTTCCTCGTGTGTTTCAGAAACAGTTCCCATGACTCCATTTTTCGACATGAGGAGTTCGAGAATGATTTGCTGGTCGGCAGCCCATTCGCGCGAGTCTGCAAATACCAGAATGGCATCGATTGTAGTTTTAGAGAAATCTCGCACTCTTGAATTGTTATATTCCTCTTCAGTTAAAGTTCGGAAGGGGCTAACGTGAGGGTTCCATTTAAGAATATCGCCAGGAGTAACTACATCAGCAAATCCGTAATTTTCTGCTACATGTCGACAAGCTTCTCCGATTCCACCAACGACAAGAACGGTTTTATATTTATCCTTGAGATCTCGCATTGGGGTGTGGCCTTGAATAAATTGGTCACATGAGACGGGGGTTTGTAGGCGAGAGGATAAGTCTTCACATCTCATTTCTTCAGTTTTGCCACCACCGTTAGTCACAAAGATGTAGGGGATTTTGATATTGTACTTGTTGTGCCCATTCAACATTTTAATGGCCAAGGGGGCTTGGGGAATGGTTTCAGGGCCTTTAACAAGAACTCCATCGATATCAAAAGCAAATGCATAGGAGGCTACTCTGGGATGGTTAATTTCAACCTTTGGAGGTCCAAGGGAGTTTTTTCTAGAAGGACGCTTCAAGATTCGTTTAGCGACTTGAGGAATTTCTGAGGAAGAGGGATCTTCTATTGATAAGTTTTGCAATTTATCGGATACGGTATTAGGGCCATTAGATTGAGAGATCAAAGCGGGAGACTCACAAGGAGTTGTTTGAGCAGTTGAAGGTTCAGAAGATTCCATGATGACAGATGTGTGTTGGAGAGTTAGTAGAGAGATGAGGAAATTCAATCTAGACTGAGAAAAAAAAAAAAAAAAAAAAAAGAGAGAGAAAGAAAGGAAGAAGAAGAAGTTGGAAATGGAAGGGATCTGTGGTTATATTTATACACTTTTTGATTTCAAGAGTAAGATGAATGGATTACAATGAAATATATTAACACATGTAAGGTAATATCTAAACCTTTTTCCCTAGGTTTCCTTTGATATACAATTACAATTACATTTATGTTTATATTCATAAATATTTACATTTACATTTACAAACCCATAATTTTGTATTACAAAAATAAAAAAATAAAAAAATAAAAAAATAAAAAAATAAAAAAATAAAAAAATAAAAAAATAAAAAAATAAAAAAATAAAAAAATAAATAAATAAAAAGATAAAAAAATAAAAAAAATACTGAAAAACGGTACCTGCCTTACAATAATTTCCTGCCTGCCTGAATGAAGAAGAAATTTTTTTCTTTTTTTTTTTTTTCTATGTATCAAGATACATGAAAACATTAATAAAGACGTCATAGTGCACTGCTCTCTTGAAAGCCCCAAGGAAATCAGAAACCAAAGAAACCAAAGAAACCAAAGAAACCAAAGAAACCTAAGGAACCAAAGGAACCCAGGCTAAGTCCAAGTCGGTAACCATTACGTCACTTTTCATTTAACTAGGTTCTATGAGTTTTATTATTATTTTTTACCATTCTTATTGGGTTTAACGTCGTTGTCAGTGTCTCTTCATCTTTTCAATGACGATAAAGTTTCAATCTTCTGGCTCCAGTGCTCACTGCTTTACTGTTTTAGGGTCCCTCCCCCCCATTGACGTCCATAAACACTAATTCGCAGTGCAAAGTTCGGCCAAGGCCACGGAGAATCATCCTCAAATTCCACGAAAACCCGAACAAAGCGTCCGGCGCAGTGGATATCTAGACCTAACTAACTAACTAACTAACTAACTAACTAACTAACTAACTAACTAACTAACTAACTAACTAACTAACTAACTAACTAACTAACTAACTAACTAACTAACTAACTAACTAACTAACTACTACACATGTACTATCTGTAGCTAATACTCAACAAATTTCATTACTGTTACAACCGTAGTCGCACTAGAAAATCCACTTGCTCTATGGTTTTTATTTTATTTTATTTAAATTTATTTTATTTTGTGGCGAACCGAACTGTGGTTGAAATATATACATGTAAATTAAAAATTACCTTTGAACCTTTGAACCTTCAAGTTCAGTTTATTTTGCCATGGGTCGTTGCCACAGACTTTTACTATGACCCTTGATATGACACTTGCTATGACCCTTGATATGACCCTTGCTATGACACTTGCTATCGATCCTTGCTACAACGTTGATTAGAGCACTTTTATTAGCTCTCTGAGCTGTCTCTTGGTTCCTGGTTCTTCCTATGCTTTGCGCACTTAGTTTTTATACTTTATTTTAACTTTGACACGGAAAAACCACTCACTTGACCCGACCAGCAAAGATAGGCCGATGATGACAGCAGCAACATTCTAGATACACAATAAGGATATCCAGACCTTATTACTCTATCAACTATTACTGCGGAAACCCAGATACAGTTAAGAAGAACAACTAATTAGGACAACACTGGTAATTAGATACAAATACAAAATGTGGAACATGAATAAAACTCAGATGCAGGAAAGATTTCAGATACCAAAGTACCAGATATACAAAGATTACCAGATACCAGATCATGTACTCAACACTAATCACTGAATGCCAGAGACTGCTGGATGACAGGATGTTCAGCATTCTGGGATATTCAAAGGGGAAGGGACTTATCCGTTTGTGTGATTCTTTTCAAATCAAATGAGTTTCACTGGAGGACACAGCCGATGACGGAGGGTCACTGAACGGGAATGAGCGAGAAAATGTGATGAAATGTAATATTTGCGTCATTGAACATGAAAGAACAAAAAGAATGTCCCACTAAATTATATGGCTTATATGCGAAATGTTGTAAGACTTGAATATACTGAGATCAAGTATATGGTATATGATATATGGTATACGATATATGGTATAGAATTAGTAGTACTTTGTCCTGAAACTTCTCGTAGTTGGCCATAAGATCTACAAGACCCATGAATTTAATGAGATCATATGTATTCAAGTAGTATGAATTAAAATAAATTAAAGAAAATAAACCTCCGAACTAAATGAATTCAAATCATAAAGTAACGTCTCATGGAAATTAAGTCTAAAGCCTAGCAGAGAGATCAAGTAAGTCACTCTTAAGTTTAAATTAACTGGGCTGGAATAACAACCAACGCTCTTTACTGATTATATTTACTTAAACTAAACTCTGCGGACTCACTCATGCTTTATTATTTCACAATCACTGGCCTTCTTTTTCCACCACCTTTTGCTCCTTCTTCGGCCCCTTGATTCTTCTATAATCCGTTCACAACCCCAACTCTCCCGGCAAAACTCAATCTCTGGTATACTAAACCCAAATGGATGGTAATTCCTACTCTTGGAAAGTAAAATACGTCGGTTTAAATGTGCTCGCTTATAAAATGGATACAAAAAGTCCTCCTTAAGCTTCCACTCTATTCTTTTGGTAGGCACTGTTACCACTCCACATGCAGGCTTCAAACTCGGTCCTGGACATTTCCTGATCCCGTTCCCATCTCCTGGTGTGGCTGTTTCAACAGCAGTCTTTCCTTCATCACCAGCGCTTTCATCTGGATTTCCAATCCCATCCCCGAGTTTACCTGTTTGACAATAATACGTGGTGCCTGTATTCGTAGTACTTTCCTCTTCTTGTTCGTCTTGTTCAAAACAATGTAATACTTGCAAGTATTGACCGAGAAGTATGTCAAAATCGCATTGCACTACTTGACTTACACTGTACGCCTGTAGTCGACGTTTATTCACTATTTCAATCTTCAACTTGAACATGTCGTTCAACATTTGGGACTGGGAATCTTTGGTAGCATAGTAGTCCCGAATTGTAGAAAGGTACGAGCAAAATTCTATAGCCATGGATAAAGTTGAATCTAATAGCACTAATGATCCAGCAACAATTACTCTTGTAATATTGACCTAGAATGATAACTCAAGCTTCTTAGTTCCCTCCAGTCCATCTTTCCGGCCTCTTTTCACTTCACTTCAATTTCTTAGTTGTGCAACAATACTAATGTCCACCCTGAGCTCTCCTTTTCTCTCAAATAAAATCTTTAATAACTCTAGAAATTAAACCATAACAACCAGGACAATAGTTCATCGTCAATGATCATACTCTCTATTCATAATATCCATTGCACACTCGAACGTACCCACACTCCAGATCAAAATCCAGAAATCCTGTCATCATATCAAAACATACTTTCGAAATGTCTCGTGCTGGCATTTGGAAATGGGTTAGGTTTAGACCTGAAAATTTTTAAACTATTTTTTTTTTAATTTTTTTTTAATTTTTCATTTTTTCGTCGCATTAAATTCACTTGGGATTATTACAACTTCGCTGCTCCTCTCTCCAGAAAAGAAAATCAAGAAGGGCAACTACTACTTTATTATTCTCCATCAACACCTACATTTTCAAATGCTCAATATAATGATACTATCGATATCCTTCTGTAATACCTTTATCTTATTTTACTGTTCCACTCTCCGTTAGTTCCGTTTCTATCTGGCTTTATTTTTATCATATTCTTTCTATAGTTTCCATTCATATCTTCCAAGTTAAAACTACTCTTTACTCTATTCACATTGATCAAAATCATGTCCAAACTGGACTCCCCAAAGACCGCAGACCGGCAAGGCTTATCTGCAACTAGTTCTCCAAATCTGAAATCAATTTTAACTCCAAATGGACCCCGCTTTGCAGGCAAACGTTTAGAAAATTATCTCAAGAGTCCTGACTTGTCTTCTTTCGTTTCTCCTTCAATTAGCATGACCATTAAGAGCGATAATAAGTATGGCATTCACGACAATTCATCTTCTGAAGAAACTGCCAGTGATGAAGACAGTACTACAGCTCGACAACAAGCAATAAAATCTCCTCAAAAACTACAAGATTCAAGAAAATCATCTGAATCTATACCTCAGAAACCTCTTCATTATCCTTTCCAGCCTAAGTCACATTCCACTAGTTCTAGATACCCTCCTTCAAGTGATACAGATGGTGGTAGTGACGCCATCTCACATGAGCATGACGTCGACTCTGAAACGTTTTCCGGATCTGATCCAATTGATAGTGAAAATGCTGAGTTAGATTCTGATTTTTCAATTGATAGTGTTACTGTATTTCTTCCAGAGCTTCCTTCACGACCGAAACCAAAACTAAAAGTTTTACCTCCCGGAAAACTTGATCTTGCCAAAAAAGTACAGCTAAACATTTCTCCTAAACTTAAAAATACAGCAAGCCTTGAGGTGGACGAAAATCAAGAAGGCTCCTCAAGTGAATTGAGCGTCATTAGCGACAGTTCTTTAAATGCATTGGAAAAGTCCATTTTGAAACGCCGCCCTTCACTTACCCTCGCTCTCACAGATCAATCGGACTCCAGTGAAACGTCTGCGGGTGAAGAAAGTGATTTCAATGATGAAAGTTTACTTGCCGTTTTGTCGGCTGACGAGTCAAGTATCACTGATCCAGATGATAATGAAGGCTTTTCTGATTTTGATGATGAAGCTGATGATGATGATGCCATTGAAGAGCGTGAAGAGCAGGCTATACTAGAAGAAGTCAAGCAAAGCGGAGATTTGGAGCAGTCACCAAGGGTTGGATATGACTCTGACGCTGCTAGCTCAGAGTCTGAGATATCATTTTCTAATGATCCCTTTTTCGAACCTCGTAATCAGTTTGGAATTCAAAGCACTGGCTCCACTCCAAAGTCTGGCCACGGTTCCGATGACTTATGGTCCTATTTCTTCAACTCGGAAGATGAATCTGATGAAGGGAAATCTCTTGGTCTGCAAGGATATTCTCACCAAGGCTTTGATGACGATTCAGACGGATACCCTGGCGACTCAACGGATGAGGACAATTCATTACCACGCTCAACCTCTAAAACTAAGTCCAAACCTACTGAAATTTTATCCACCTCTTCTACTACCTCCCGTCCGCCCATATTAGGATCTTGGGTGATGCCAGCTGAACGTCCTTTTGGAATTATAGATGGCTTAACCACACGCACATTAAGCCCCTCTACACATCCAGCTCATGCTGACGAATTATCGCATAGATCCGAATTTAATATTCTAATCAGTCAGTCATCAAAGCGACTGAGGAATTCACAAGACTCTCTTCATAACAGTGATTCAGAAACTAGCCAACTTGCCCTAGAGGACTTCATTTATACCAGCGAACTTGAAGACAAAGAAGATCAGGACTTGGGAGTATACAGTACTACTTTTGAAGACACAATCTACCATACTGTTAATAAGGAGATCCCATTATCTGCTTTTCGCAATAGAGGTTCCTACTCCCAACTATCGTTTCAACAAAGTGTGCTACACAGACGTTCAAGCAGTAGCACCTCACGCCGAATTGATTCTAGAAGAAACTCTCGTGAATTGAGCTTGACTCCAAGTAAGTCAATATCTAGGCATATGAAGAAACGACGCAAGCAAGCTAAAAAGAAGGATCTCACACGCTTAAGCTTAGACATTCCAAATAAAAGTCCACAGTCTATTTTGGAAAACGACTTGGAAAATATGATAACAACTGACTTATTGGATGAGTTAATTGACATTGGGGCATTAAGTCCTTTATTTGGAGGCATTTGTTAACACTACCAGTTTTTTTTATTATATATTTATTATCTTTCATTTTTTGTGTTTCATGTGTATTGTTCCTGACAAGTTTTTTTTTATACATATATTTTATATTGTTTAAATCCATTTACCATTAGTTAAAATACGTTAAAAGTTAAAAACAAGTCAATTACTAGCGCTATCTAAACAATGGGGGTAAGTCTGCTAGACAACTGTAACTGAGTTTTAACAGTATTTGCAAGATAGACTACCATAAGAACATCCTGCAAGTGCGAGTTGAATAGTTTCTCAAGATTGTCGGAGGAAACTGAAGGAACTAAACATAAGTTCTTCAACAAAAATTTACCAATAGCAACAGAGCCGGGGGAGCTTCCGCTAATAACATTTGACACATACTTGGACACTCTTTCCAGCATGTCAATAACTTCAACAATGGTAGTTTCTAGTGCCTTAATGTCTGAGACCAATGAAAAAGTGCGTTCAGGAATATCCTTGGCTTGTGATATAGCTTCCAGACCAGATTGTTCAACTTCCGAATATTTGATTTCGTTAGGAATGGGAACAAAGAGACAAGAGCCCTTTGTCTTTTCGGGGTTTACACCCACAGGAGCTGAGATATATGTGGTAACATTAAGATCCTTGGCTTCAGTATATGTAGGAACAACCATGTGAATAGGGGGATATGGAAAAACACCTTCACTGTTAGCGTAGAAGTCGTGCATCAATGCGGACAGGTTGTTGAGCTCAGTAGAAGTGGCATACCAACCGACAATAACATCTTTGGGGTATGCTCTGCGATGTAAAGCATACATTGTGCGCAAATATTCAACATCAACAGACATTTGATCGTTGGTCTCAGTATGAGGAATGGCATAAGTGCTTCTGACCTCGACCTCAGATCCATCGTCAGATCGGACACCAAGCAATGTTCCAATAACTCGCTGAGGAGCATCTTCGTTGTGCAAAGCATGATCCAGAATTTGAAATACAGCCTAAACAGTTAGATGTGCCTTGATTCAAGTCGAAGAAGGTAATGCTTTAGTTGATGGTTTACATACTTGAACTTGAACAATTACATTAGTGGGAGGAGAAGCAATAGCAGTGCCAGCTCCAGTGACTGAAGCAGGTCTAGGCATGAACAAAAACGAGTCACTCATTTTGATGTTCTTCTGATTTTATGGTTGAATTGACCTGTATCGCGATGGATTACTAGTGTAAAAATGAAAAATTTTCTCTTTCTACAAGTTTGAGTAAAAATTCACAAGTCAAATATTATGTAATTATGACAAAATGATTATTAATAAATTTTGTACTATCTGACGTTGAAACCTATACTTGAAATACTATCAAGTTTGTATACCATGCTTTCTCCCATACTTTATTTTGAACAAAATGAAGGGCCTTCCCCAGTATTTTGCACAACTTCATGTTAGGCCACGACTTTCGAGCAAACAATCTATGAATGACCTATGGAGGAGGGGTTTTGCTTTTAGTTCACCTGTCTCTGCCACGAATCCAGGCCCCCAGCCTTTCCCAAGATCGCCCAGAAGGTGGTGGCGAAAAGGTCTAGTGTTAGGACTATTGGGAGGCGGACTTTATTTTTATGATACTTATTTCAATTCCAAGGCTTTTACAAGGACTGCGAGAAGTATTTCAGTCTTAGGTCTAATTGCCCTGGACTATAAGTTAAACTTCACAGAAGGGAATGATATCGGAGAACTTCATATCCGCAATGCAGATCGGTTATTCAACCTATTGATCGCTAATAAAGGGTTATACATCAAAATTGGACAAGCTCTTGCTCTTCAAGCCTCCATGTTTCCTCCTGTGTTTCAACAAAAGTTTGCTCTTTTATTTGATAATGCTCCTCAGGACACCCAGACACAGATTCACAAAACATTTCGCGAAGAATTTGGCGTAGACCCAAATGAAGTTTTTAGTTCTTTTGATGTTAACTGTGTTGCGAGTGCTAGCATAGCACAAGTACATAAAGCTCAATTAAAATCGGGTGAATGGGTGGCTGTCAAAATCCAGCATGCTGAACTTCAGAATCAGATCTTTTGGGATCTTCAAACTTACAAGATGGTAATGAAATTTTATGGGTGGTTTTTCAATCTTCCCATAAGTGAGATTTCTTCATTTGTTGCATCTCGTATGGAAAAAGAAACCAATTTTCTGGATGAGATGCGCAACGCTGAGATTTCCAAAGAATTTTTGAGCAAAGACAACTCGTTGAAGAATATAATATATATTCCAAATTCTTATCCTAGTCTTAGCACAAAGCGAATTTTAACTTGTGAATGGATTGAGGGAATAACGTTAGGAAAAAGAGAACAATTGAAGGCCGAAGGTTATGACACAACATGGGCCCTAGACAGCATAATTAGATTTTTCAGCAAGCAAATATTTGAATGGGGGTGTGTACATTGTGATCCTCATCCTGGTAATATCATGCTTCGAAGAGTAAACGGAAAACCCCAAGTTGTTATAATTGATCATGGCCTCTATGTTTACGAAACAGCTGAATTTAGAGCTCAGAATAGTCGCTTGTGGAAAAGTCTTTTTATTTTGGACCATGCCGCTGTTCGGGATGTCATATTAGGTTGGGGAATCGGTTCGGTTGATATGTTTGCTTCTTTTACTATAATGCGTCCCTATGATTCTGGTGACATACAGATTAAGGATAAATCAGATTTTGCGTTACAGCAAGAGATGCTCTCCAAGTTTCAAAACATGGTTAAAGATATCAACAAAATGCCTTTGGTACTAATATTGCTAGGCAGAGCGAACGGTATTCTTCTGGGCTGTAATCGAATGTACGGCTCGCCTGTCAACAGAATGAAAATTATGGCATACCAAGCGTCTAAATGTTCTAGCAAGTTGAACACTGACAACCATATATCCTCATATTGGCTTATCGCCAGGTTTCTTTCTTGGGTAGACCACGCCAAGTTTCGATTCGCTGTGCTGGTTTTGGACACGACCTTCGCATTGATTCGTATTCGTCAATTTTTTGCTTCTGCTTCTTCAAGGGATGATTTAGGAATGGAAGCTGTAATTGAAAGGCAAATGATTCGAAATGCAAATTCAATGGGGTTTCGTATCAAGGAAGGCGCAATATTTCAGGGCTAAAAACCCTATTCCACTTAGATTTAGACCACGTAAATTCTTAGATGTATATATTTTCCCAGAATCCAACCTTTTTTTTGTAGATTTAATAGACAAGAAAAATCAGACAAGACTATGAATTTTTCGAAACTAGCTTTATTGGCATTCTTAGGGGGATCCTCTGCTAGAATTCTGGGATTATCAGAGGCTGGTATGTTTAAATCATTTTGATTCCTAGCTATTGGACCACTAAGCATTAATTAGAAAAACATCTGTACAAACCTGATGCCAATGGCAACTGGGCTTGCATTGGAAATCCAGAAGTTATATTATCATTTTCCCAGGTGAACGACGACATTTGTGATTGCCCTGATGGCAGTGATGAGCCTGGAACAGCGGCTTGTCCTGGAAACTTTTTTTACTGTGAAAATGTTGGACATATACCCGGAAAGTTGCCTTCATCTCGAGTGAATGACGGTGTATGCGATTATGATATTTGCTGCGATGGGTCTGATGAAGCCGGACTTTCCAATTTGAATGCCATTGCTCTAAAATGTGAAAATAAATGTAAGGAGATTAATGCTCGTTTTGTCGCAGAAAAAAAGAAACTTGCTGCTATACAAGAGGCTGGCCTCAAAACAAGAGCTCAGTTAGTTGTGAAGGCCAAGAAATTGAGAGAAAATCTTGAAACGGACCTTAAAAAAACTGAAGTCAAAGTTGCAAATTTAAACAGTCTTATTTCACAAAACGAACTCAGGTTGAAGGAACTTTTGACTGTAAGCTCTATTAGTTCGGCTTTTACATCCAATGATAATTCACCTGAAGACATCATTAAAGCAAAGACAGATCTTCAACAGCTTGAGCAAAAGTATTTATCTGCCTTGGATATCATTAAGAAGATTCAGGAGGATATTGTGGCTTACGAACTTATTCTGCGAACAATGAAAACTGATTATAACCCCAATTTTAACGATCCAGCTGTGAAAAATGCTATCAGGCTATTCGAAGAGCTAAAAGCTAACGCAGACCCCACTGTTGGAGAAAATACAGCTCAATTAATCGAAAGTAAATCAAAATTTTCAAAAGTTATTGCCAATATTTCTGCTATTAAGTGCCCTACCTGTGAAATAACCCATGAGAAGAGTTCTATTTTAACTGCATGGGTTCAAAATCAGTTATTTTCATTAAAAACTTGGCTAATAGACAACGGGTTATTAGCTGATCCTTCGTTCAACCCAATGGGAGTCACCGAATCAGGAGGTTCTAAAACAGAATCAGCCGAAATCACATTACTGCAGAATATGATAAATAAGCATAAAACTGAATTAACGAAGGCTAATTCTGAGCTTGAGTCTATTAAAAACGACATTTCTGGCAACTTTGGGAGAAATGAGGTGTTACGAAGTTTGAAAAATACCTGTGTTAGCAATCATCTAGGCGAATACACCTATGAGTTTTGCTTTTCTGGGCAAGCTTTCCAGAAGGGCAATGGCCAAAATACTAATCTTGGAACATTTGACTCACTTAAATATTCTGACGATAGTAAATCATTGACTTTGAATTTTGAAAAAGGTTCCAAGTGTTGGAGTGGTCCAATTCGAAGGACTAGTGTCGAAATTGTCTGTGGCAGTCAAAATGAACTCCTTTCTGTCTCGGAGCCAGAACGTTGCGAATATTTCTTCAAGGCTAGAAGTCCAATTGCCTGTTTACCTTCTGAACAGGACAATACTACACCAGGTAAACTCAAAGATGAGTTGTAAAATTCATGTGTGAGTAAATTTGTAAACAACTATTGTATAGTACTTAAATACAGTAGAACAAGAGTCTTGTGTGCTTGCAAAAATTCTAAGATGAGTTCAACACATGTGGTGAATCAACGTAAACTCCAGTCTAGTGAAATACCGTAACTCCACTATTTTCAACCTGAGAATAAACTTGGTATTTTCAAGACTAGAATATAGAAATTATTGAGATATATGTCGAGCAAGATATAAGTAGACATGCACAATGTGAGTTTAGCAGAAAAATCTATGTCATAGTCTATATTGAGGTACTTGCTAGAATAAAAAAGAGCAAAAACTCAAATAAGTTACAGGGTGCCAAAAAATGGAATAAAAAAAATAAAAAAACAATATTTTAAATGATTAAAAATGAATTAAATAACCGGTCAAATTAAATTAGAAGAGTTGAAATTATGAAGGATTAAGCACTATCTTCTGTGTTGATTAAAATTTTTTGGATTAATGTATGGGGTTCAAGAGAGCTTTTGAAAAATGATTAATATTATTTGATATAAAGATGATCAAAAAGAGACCATAAATATTTTAAATTTGACATGAAAATAATTAGTTGAGACATTATTCGAATTTAAGTATACGAACACTTGACTATAAACAAAATGCCTAAATATAACAAGAGTTAAATAAGAAAGATCATTCAACATAACTATTAGATGTAGAAAGGATATGTAGATATAGAAAGGTCTATAAAGATTCCTTCTCAAAATGTAATTTTCCAACGGCAAAAATCTATATGACTAAATATTTACTAAGACATACAGACAAAATCTGTTGTATGGCATGCTAATAAATATTTAATACTTGAATTTCAAATAGTTTTGGAATGGATGATAGAATCTAAACCATAAACTATCAACGAAATAAAAAAAAATGAACACGTTTTTGTGAAGAACAAAATATAACAAAGGGGGATAAATACTTGGTCTCAGTCTAAGGTAGAAAAATCAGGAACAAACTAGGCTCAGTAATGATCTAATCTGTTGTAAGTTGTTCCTTGTAGCAGCTACAGTTTTAGGCCAACATATGTGATACAACACAATCAGCTTTATTTGAGATTGATTAAAAGATGCTTGTAAAATGTTATCTTAATAATAACGTCAAAACATCTTACATAAGTTATATATTTTCACAATAATAAGTGAGGAACTAAAACTAAACATAAAATGTTTAAGAGAAAAATATATAAAACAAGAAACAAAGTGGCGTTTTTACATATTTTCCCAAAAGTTCCCGGCCATAAATGCATTCCTCACAGCATTTTGAGAAGGTAGCTTATAAACTAAAAATACCTTTAAAACACAAAGCTTCATAAAATAGTTAAAAATTAACTGGTTTAGGACATTAGGGTCAGTCCAAGAGTTTAGCCAAGTTGTGTTTCGGTCAAGCATGTCAAATCCAAAAGGTTAACATTGTTATATCTTGATAGTTAACTCCGAATTTCCACAACTGTAAACTTCCCAACGTACCATCTTCAACAAATATTCAGTATGTCAATGCCCAAAAGTTTTCATGAGATATAATCATGTACAATAATCAAATATATTTGGATAAATAAAAAAATAAAAAAATATTTGCAAACTACGATTTTAAAATTGTGCTGAAAATCAGAATTTATTTTCTCAGTAAAAGATTTAGCAGATTATGTTATGAGAGGTGTAAACGTTTCATTATTCAATATTATAATATATTTTGGTTGATTAGCTAACTCAAAGATAAAAGTCTGCTGAAATGTGTATTACATGTATTGATGTGATTTAGTAAAACGATTAAGAAGGTACGTGAATTGATATAGTATTTTGTTTTCAACGATGATACTGATGTAATTGTCAAACATGATAATCAACAAGCATGCCCAACATATTTTCTACATGTTTGACTTGAAACGTGAGTTAAGTGCTTCATCGAAGGCAAAATTAATTCAGATGTGAAATCCGATTAATATCCCATGGTAGTTGCCATGATAATTTTACCTATCACGCTATCTACAAAGATTGTTTATTAGATGGATTCACCTCGTCATGCCACTTGCCTTTAGTAGAATATGCTATAAATTAAATATTGTTTAGGAACATAAAAGTACTCATGGCATCATGCAAAGAACTTCCAAAGTGGGTCTTATCAGCTGGATACTCATGAATGTTGCCTCATGAAAATTCTTTCACAAGCATTTTCAGAAACCTTAATTGAAAAGCAGAAAAAAAAGTTGCTAATTATGGGTTGGAATACCAAAGACCATACCTTTGAAGCAATGGTTTAAACTATAAGTGTTCATTTTGTAGACAAGTAGTAATATTGGTTTTTTTAGAATTAAAATATGAGGAGTTGTAATTCGTTTTCTTATTTTAATCTTTGTTGGGGGACGTATGTTGGCCAGTTCCGACATAGAAGCTCTAATGAAGTTAAGATAGAATATTAGTGAGTAATCAGGCAAGGTCTGGAATGCTGTAAAATGTTTTAGAAGTTTATGTGATAGAACATAGTGGAATATTCTGGAACGTTTTATGATTTGATAATATGACTTCCAGATCTAGAATATTTCCTTGATCACCTTTACCCTGACTAAAATAATATTCTGGATCACCTTATTTCAAAGATATATGCAGGTCGAATCCTCTGAAGAAATAGCTTTTTAAATTAACAAAATAACATCTTATATTATTACACACGATTATTTGAATCATCAATATAGATAATCGACTTAAACTCACTCTTGAAACTATTGTCTCTACGAAGAACGACTTACAACAATTTCGTTTGCTGGTTGAGTTCAGAATAGATGAATTGGTAGAGTAAACTCTATTTTTTTGGAATATATAAAGAAGTCAAAAAGGCCAATTTTGAAATAATAAAGTATTATTTACGTGTGCTTTATCAATCATAATGAACCTGCTTCCACCAACTTGGTTTCTGTTAGACACTGATTACACCTTGATTTACTGGGATATTAATTAAAAAAAGAATCCATGTCTACAATATAAAATTGAAAAAAGAATTGTTTTAATGAAATAAATAATATGAAGTATAAAATCAATGTGGTAAAATATACACTTATCTATTTCTAACAATTCAATTGTACAGAACTGAACCAATTCATAAAAAGACTATTACTTCAGCGACTGACGGTTCTTAATATAATTTTTGATTACATAACAATACACAACTGAAAACAACTAAATTGCTGGAGAACAACCGACATTAAAATTCATTTTCAAATTTGGATAGAGTTGAGTTAAGACTAAAGTTAAACTGGCAAATCGTCAGAGTTCATTATTGAGATAATGTTTTAGTAAACTCCGATTTGTCTTAACCGTAAGCTTAGTCCGACATATTTGAGCTGGTAAGTTGGTGTTACATTTTTCACCGAAATGATACCAACAAAGATATGGTGATATGTTTTACACATTCCTCAAAAGATTCTAGCAATGATTGTGTGTAAAAAGATAGTTAAAATGGAAGTTGGAAACCGTCTAACCACTTTAAACTAAAGTAAGATAAGCAGATCTGAATTATGAGAAAGCTGTTGGCCTCATCTATTCATGTGAGTCGTGAGTAAAATTTATCAAAGTTCACAAGGAGTCTTGTAGAAAAATTTATTAAGTGGTTACAGAGTAGAAACAAAACATTAACTCTATTAAGAATTAATCAAGAATTAATTAATTGAAGCCAGTAATACGTTCAATTTAAACATATTTGCCAAAAGCTATCACCATGTCTTGCAGGACAGAATTGTTTACTCTATCAAACTTAAGACAAAGAGCAGAATACAATATCACTTTTATCAATGTAATGATATTAAATTTTGTAACTAACTATTTTATACCTTTAATGTACCATTAATTTAGGGTACTATCCTTTTTTCACAATGTGGCGTGTAAAGCAAGATAAATTAAATCTATGGATTATATGATAAAGTAACGGTTTAAGTAATTATTTGGATAAACAAGTCTTTATCAAAACGTGCTCTGGTTTTGGGCAAATGTTTGTAATGATTCTTGTTGTTGTTGGCTAAGAGGAATTATTTAAGAGTTGATGGTAAGTTAGAGCAATTTTATTCCATGATAATTGCTCTTAATGGTGTGAGGTAATATTTTATCGGTTGTTTGTAATGTTATGTATTTAAGTTAGCGTTGCTGACTCATTTTAATGATACCAATTTACTATTACTAAGGTGCATCATAGCATCACGCCAAATAATCAGAAGCAAATTTAACTTAGCTAGTGTGACATTGTGGTATTAAATAAAAGCAATTTTTTTTATGTCGTGCATATAGATATTTTTTGAGTGGTTTATTTTAGTCTTCTGCACAATAATTACTAGACAATTTACTCGTATTTAATTTTTTCAACATTTACTTCCATTGTTTTTCATTTTAAAAATGAAAACTGGCTCTTGAGCTTTTAAACTTTTGGAAAAAGCAAACAATCATAATTTAAGAGAAACCTCTAAAGGAGATTATTGTTGTATAATTTCTTGGTTGCTGTTATGCACGAGACGACTATGAAAGACTATCCCCCACAAATAATCTGTAATAACGTGATTTACTCTGGTTAGCTTCAGATAGAATGATTAACAGAAGCGTGACAAAAAAGATTAAAGAAATGGTCTTGGAATATAAATAAAATGAAGCTGAAGAAAAGCAAGTAACACCCAAACCAGCAAACATTTTGGAACACATCTCATTTTTTAGAATTGAAATTACACGAGATTCTTATAATTAGTTTGCCAATTTCTGTATAGTTAAAAGTTTCAGTAAAAATTGTACTATAAAAACGTAATGCTGTCACAATTAAAACATTGATATCAATAGATATTAAAATAATTAGAAAACGGCCAAATTTTCTTGGTAATGCAAATAGGAAATTACATTTGAAAGGTGATATCAACTATGTTGGCTATTTTGTCTTCATTCTTCATCTGAGTGGTAAAATTATTATTTATTTTTAATCATTTTTATATCAAATTTATGAGGTTCAGTCATACTTTACGTATCCTTAGTTGTCAGATATGTTGTGACTTGCGGGATGTGTGACTGGTCATATAATATCGCGGGCAACCTGTAAATAAAGTTAACTGGTTGTTATACTAGTAGCTATACGAGAGATGATAGATCAACCAGATACCTTCACAGGATAAGTTCGTACATAATCAAATAAAAACTAAAAAACAGGTCAAGCGCCCAGGCAGCATACGGTTAAGGACTGGTTGGCAAAATATGTGACAAACAGATACTCCGCTAAAAATAGTAATTGAGGGTAGAGAGAGAAACGGAAACGTAGTGAATGAAAAATTTAATGAAATGGAATAGTAAACCTAAATCTAACATTTTCAAGATATTCGTCTATCTTCAATTCCGCTTCTTGTTGAAAGTGTGTTTTTAATTTATAAGACACCCTTTCAAGATTCAGTGTGTGAGGCATTCAGTGCTCGAATCCTTTTGGGAGATATGTAAGATTCCACTTGGTGTCTTACTTTATATATATTGTTATCTAAATTTTTTTATGTTTAGTTTTAGTCCCTCACTCAATATAGTAAAAATATGCTTACTTATATTCGAATGGCCTGTATTCCACGTAGACATATAAGTGTTTCGTCCGTTTCCTTGTCTACCATTCATCCCGGTGGCATAACTATGATATGAAAGTTTTTGAGATCAGCGTATTTCGCAGTTTTCTCTTTAGCTGATGCCTCGAGAGACGCACATGGATTATCGTTTGGTCTCGCCACTTTTATCATCACCTCCTAGTGGTGTGACACTCCACCATGTCTTATTGTGAAGTCCGTTCGCATTCACGTAGCCGCATATCCGCGTTCGGTTGTAAAATAATTATTTATTATTTAACATGATGAGGGATTTTGGTTTGAAGTATTAAATTAAAAAAAATATTTCACTAAACTTATATTTTTTGTATAAAACCAATTAAAAAGACTAAATTAATTGTTACCAATAATTTTCAATACCTTGAAATTTTTGTCTACATAGTAAGGGGCAAAAATATTAAAAGCCATCCCATTTGTTTAGGGTCAAAACATTTTCAATCCGAATTTTAACACAGCAAAGTTCCGCGGGTTAAAAAATACCAAAGGCTCACTTCAACTTTACATACATATTTTTATCTTTCTAGTCTCAAATTTCTCATTTCGGATACTTTTTCATCAGATATTGCAAAATAAATCACCAACGGCTTTTGCTGGTCTCATCCAGCAATCTCGATGTTTAGTCAAGTATTAATTTTATCTTTCTCTCAGCCTAATATCTGAAGTAGCAAGCGATTGAGGATTCAATTTACTATACCTTTAATTATTGGTCAACCAAATTTGCTCATAAAGCCTGCGCCAAGTCAAAGCATGATGTTAACAAAAATATTTCCTGGCAAGTTAAGTTTCTGGTTTCATTAGATAATATGAAGTGAAATAATACAAACATTAGTAGGCCTTTTATTATTATAGTTAAATGAAAACAGAAAAAATTAAATCCCAAATTATTGAATGACTTTAAGTAGAAGAAGTTATAAATATAGAATACATAAATCTTTTACAATATTACGGGATTTTAATTTTCAACTTTCAAAATAGACGTACAACCAGTAGTACTGTTATTACCACGTATAAGGCTAATAAATTCAAATACTAATTTAAAATTCATATTCCAAGTAGAAGCAAAAGCTTTTGGTAAACTATATTGATCTAGACGTAACCAACTTACAATTAAAACATTTTGAGATATCCGTATATAGAACTATAAATGGTAGTGTCTTGAGGCATGTGCTCACCATCCTAGTAGAATTCTAAATGCCAGCCATATGTTGATTGTCCACAAATAGCTAATTCGTCACTATCGGTTGTGTTTTCTGATTGATTTTCTTTAATGACCTCTAAATCTTTTTCTCGTTGCAAATTCAGTATTAATTTGAACGAAGTTTATTCTATCATTTTTTAAAAAGTCACTACTAAACAGGTTTAGGCATTTTACAACTTCCACTTTAAGAATTCATTTTGGAAAAATGATTTATGTTTGGTGGGAATTATTACCTCAATATCGTAAAAACATATTTGTATTTAAATTCGATGTCCAACAAGACTATGATTACAATGCTCTTTCATCTACCTACCATATGTTAAACTAAGTTTAATGCGTTTAATCTGCTTCAATTTTCACATGAGTATTAAGAATAAGTGCAAGCTTGGCTTTGTTAAATATTGGAACCATTAATATTGGTAGTCTCATTCGTTGTAACTCAGTATACGGAATTTAATAAGATTTGGGTTAAAATGAATAACTGATATATTTAGTGATATTGTTGAACTGACAAAACTAAAATTGGAAAAGTTTATGTTTATGCTTCATTGCCAGATGAGTATCTATTCAAAATCAATTCTTCTTATTTTCAATTACTGATGTCAATGCTATTGACAAGAATCATTCTAGCATTGCAAGCTCAATAATCTTATTTCACATTATAAAACCATTTTAATAGTGATCTTTATATCAGTATTTCAATAATATAATATTTACTTTTCGTTTCATTTTGTACTTATTTGGGAACATTGCGTGTCATCATATTCACAAAAGAAGTTATTTTGAATTAAAACAGTTTAGAAATTGAATGCCTTCTACTTCTAAGACATGCCTTGCATAGATGTAAAATCTTTTTTGTCAGTAAATAAATTTGAATGTTGAATAGTGAAGTAATTATAGTTATATACTAACAAGTCGCTATTATTGTTAAAGTAGTTGTAAATGCACTTCATTAGACTAATATTATGAATTGCAGTATAAAGTTCCCTGTGTGAAGGTCTCACGCACAATTGAGATTTAAATGTTAAACATATAAGGCCATTAAATTACTTAATATTGTGTATATGAGAGCTTCTTTGTTACTATTAAAGATAGAAGAATAATGAATTCGTATTCTAGTAGTTAATAATGTTAATTAACTAAAAATTATAATAATAAAAATATAGTTATCCATTATTAAATTTGAATGAAATGTAGTCACCGCTTTATTTAAATATTTGTACCAAAGTTTGAAAATAAAGAACCACAAACGCAACAATGTTAAAGAAATATTTAAAATACAAGAAGCCTAGAAGAAAATCACATCTGAATGTTTTTTTAAATACATAATTTACTAAAATCTACGTAATATACTGAATCACTATTGAGTGAGGATCTAAAATAAAAAAATACTGAATTAAGTTTTTACAAATTGATAATAGTCAATTTGCACCATGTCAGACTGAATGAGTTAGAATCAGATCTGATCATGCCTAGTTATTGTGGAGCCTATGTTGGCACTGGCCAACATAGAAGATCTAATGGTCTTAAGGATATTCGAGCGTAATCTGGAAGGGTCTGAAATGTTGTAAAATATTATAGAAGGTAATAGAACATACTAGAATATTCTAGAACAGTAAATGACTTGGTCAGATCCCTGACCGTCTGGTCTAAAATATTTCCTGGACCACCCTTGCCTTGACTAAAAGAAAATTCTGGATCACTTTATCTCAAATATATAAGCAGGTCAAATCCTCTGAAAATTAGTTTTTATAAATTAACAAAATAACATCTTATATTATTTTACATTTTATTATATCAATCATCAATATGAATAATTGACTTAAACTCACTTATGAAACTGTAGCCTCTAATAAGAATGACTTACAACATAGTCATGTTTAGTCAAAGTTAGTCAAAGTTGTTGTAATTCAGAACGAGTACTGGTTTAGGAAGTAGGAGTAAGATCAAAATAATTTTCAATGTCCATAGTACTGAATAGTGAAAGAAAGATATTTTGTTGATTAACAAAAACCAATTTTTTTGGGACTTAAAGTGTTTTATATAATTTTTGGTTCATTAACAAAATAATCAAAACAATTTTGTTAAAAGTACAAAAATCCAATCACAAATGATTTATGTAACACAAACAATATAAATCCCAAGTTAGAGCTAGGCCAAGGGTTAAGTCAAGTGTTAAGTGGTAAGTCCAGAGTTAACACCTTAGAAATCCCCAGTAGTTAACTTGGATATCAAACTTATCCCAACACCATCAGAGCCGCTAACTAGGAGGGGCGCAACACCCTATTTCCAACAGCTTTCTGTTTATTGTGGTTAAATAGTTATTCATGACGTAGTCACATAGACTGGGAGCGATTCTAATAATTTCACCTCTATGCATTCAACAAAATGGAAAAAAAAGTCTGCTTAATTTCTTATAGACTAAATATTCTTTGGCCGTTATATAGTGCAGAAGTTTTGATAATATCTAATTTTTTCAATATTTTACTCAGATCATGAAACACTATTGTAGTGAGGAAGGCCACTCTGCTCATAATTTTTTGAAGATACAGGAGAAATCAAAGCTAAGTATATAAAATTAAAATAGAAAGGTTATTAAATATATTTAAATAAATACATTATTCAAAGCATAATGCAATAATGCGAAGTAACCGGTATATATAACGAAAACATTCTTTGAATATCAACAATATTATGGTGATATTTTTAGTTATATTTATTTATATGGAATGTTATGTTGTAATATTTCAGCTTAATGCGAATTATCAGTAGTAATTGCCTAATCAAAAGATTCTAACTTGAGAGTTATACTGGGTCCAAAATTTCAACAGTTGTATCAGGTGACAATCTGAGAATGGGTTTTACTTAGCAAATTGCTATGATAGTTTAGCATTCTGGCTTCACCATTTAAATCTATCAAGACTGGTAGAATTTGGTGGGATTATACATGCCAAGAAAATTATTATTCATAGTTAAATACTCTCCGTATATTAAATGTATCATATAATGAAATTACATTTAACCTAAAACCAATCAAACCATCTATTAATCTTATTCCTTTACATTCGTGCTTTCTCGCTATGAGGACGGAGGAGAAAGTAAAAACATTCTGTTCAATAATATGATTCACAAAAGATTGTTAAAATATTATAATACACAGCATATTTAGCAACGAATAAGTAGAGAGAAAAACACATTCATCATGCTTCTTTCTTATCATGTTGACTTGTCAATGTTCACTACGTCAGACTGACTTACTTGAAGTAAATTATAACCTTTTATAGTCAAGGTGAGCCAGGGTGACTTCATATATTACTCAGGAACGTTTTTGCAATTACTGTGCCAAAAATAAATTTATGAAAGTTGTTATAGTACCCTTGAACAATTCATGCACTGGAAACAATCTAAAATAATCAGAAAAAAGTATCAAGGACTATTTTTGTAAGCAATTTCAAAAACAGGCTAACTGTGAGAAGAATAAAAATGAAGTGATTTATGTAATTACACAAATTAAGTATTTCTTTCTTCTGGAATTACTCTATATAATAATTGGTTGTACAGCAAAATTGTAATAGTTAATCTGGGTTAGCTCCAATTTTTTACAACTATAACTCACTAGCATTAGAATTGCTAAGTTGGCACTACCAAACATATCTTCAGCAATAAAATAAAAAAAATAAATTGAACGACAAAAGTATTGGACCAAGAAATAAATTTAGGAGATATAATATTTGGCAAGTTACTTTTATATAACAAAATATATCATGTTTTGTTTTAGCTCTTCACTTGTTATCTCGCATTGAATATCTACTAAGCTCTATGCCTATAACTTTTATCTGCATCTTTAACAATTTTTGAACATCAAATGCATTTCTGCTTGAGTTTTGTAAGATTTTCATGTTTCCAATATTGTGTTTTGACTAATATAAAAAATATCTAAAAATATTATTGCAATGTTTCACGTCATGATTTGGAATTCATTGCAAAGCAATCAACGAAAGTTATGTTTAAAGCTACACAAATTTATTTTTCAAAACTAGGTTAGTTCAAATAAATGCAATCTGAATTATGGCTAAGGTTTCTTATATTTCTTCAAGTTCACTTAACATGGTCACAAATAACTATGTTTTTTTTATGACACAAATGCCTAGCCCCACAGTTTGTTTCCCATTTTAGTGAGTTGCCATTTACTATAGTGTCATATTCACTCTCAAAAATTTATATTTGTCCGATGTGAATTGCAACCAGCGCAAAGTAAGCATTAAAATATTAAATCTTTTGTATGTGGACTACTTGACAAGATATATAATTAATTTTCTAATTGTTCTAATGATGTATTTTTGGACGGTGGTCGTTCGACAATATATAAATTGATTATTTCTTATTTTTAAACCTTTCTAACACTTTGGATTACATCTCGTTACGTTTAAGCCTTCCCTGGCCATTTATGTAAATTGACTCAATTTATTCATTCATTGCATCTTGAGCATCCCCACAGAATTATATCATCAAGTATTAGTAACTTTTTGTGCAAACTTACTAAAATATACTGGTTTAAGTGTCTGTGAAAGTTGATTACGAATGGTCTTTATGAAGCATTAATTGGTAGAACTTTATTAAAAAAAACAATGTAAGACACACTACGTTGTATACTATTTTCCAAATTATTTCATGTTTTCTTTCGTTCACCAGTCAAAATTGTTGGAGATAGAATGTTGAGCAGCGCCTAGTTAGCGGCTCTGGTGTTAGTATAAGTTGACTGATATCTAAGTTAACTATTGGGATCTCTTAGGTGTTAACTCTTCGAACTTATCACATAAAACTTGACCTAATTTTTTGACCTAACCCTTGGTTTAGCCCTAACTTGGCATTTGTGTTGTCTGTGTTAGATTGTTTGGACTTTAACAAATAGTTCTGATTATTTGTTAAAGAACCTTATGTTTTAATCCAGTAAAGATCTGTTCTATAAGTTATGCTTCATTTGACATTGAATAATATTTGTTCTTGATTGCTTAATTAATCAACTAATATGGCTGAAATTCATTGTCCTTTTATGTTCCATTAGGACAATAGAATCCCTTCATTACAGTTGCCCATATGAGGTCAGTTACCTGCCACATAGGGTCAACCGTATAGTTCTATTCTTGCATGAAGTCTTTTGATAAGAAGCTTCCAGCGACTGCACTGTGGACTTTGTTGTTGTCACTGCGGTGCATCATAAAACCACTTCCAACATCTTAAGTCCCTGAAGAAATATTTTTTTTTTAATCAACAAAATAATCTTTCTTTAATACTCATTACTATGGACATTTACAATTGTCTTGATCTCACTCCTATTACCTTAGCCAGTATTCCTTCTGAATTACAACAAAGATTTTAAAAATATTCTAACTTATAACATCATTTCCCTTAAGATCTATGGCTACAGTAATTTTTTACTTGCAAAAGAATCTCAGGACTTTCAGTTATTTTAAATTGAGTATTTCATTGGACAACTGTGAATATTTTTGCTGATAAATTTATTATTTTCTCTTTCATTAATCTTTCTATTCCCTAAACCAAATCTTTTGCAGATTTATTTTTCTTTTATTTGGTTAATCTCAAATAAAGATCACTACCCAAAACTACAGATCATGAATTTCATTTGTATGTTGTTATATATTAGAACCATTTTATATAATAACCAGGTTGAAAATTGTTCAGCAATAATGGTGGAATACAAAATAGAATAAGAATACTCTGATTTCAAATCAGAATTATCTTCTATAATATAATTTATTAAACTTCAATGTTAAGTCACTTAATTACAACTAATCTAAAATTTGATGACCGTTCCCATCCTTGATTGGCTAACTTTTTATAAAATATGCTCAGGAATTTAGTTGAAGCTTATATATATGTACTATGAAAATATGTTTTTATCAATCAATTAACTGGTTTGCCCCTCTTTTTACGTTGTGTCTAAAATCCAAATAGATTATATTAAGTCTATGATATTAATTTTTATAAGCCCATTTGTGATCCCACCAAATTTCTGTTTTTTTGTTTTATCATGACTCACAATAGTTAAGCTTGTGGATAATGATAAGAAAGTAATTTTGATAAAACGATCCTGATGGTGTTGGGTTAATGCTTCGGAGTTTGGAACTCAGAGTTTACTTTGGTATTTAACAACTTTTGAAATGGAGTTGATCCAATACTAGGATTAGACCAAAATAACCAAAATTATAAAAGGGACCCTAAGTCTTAAATAAAATTGCTTTCTGTTCCTTTCATACTATGTACATTGTTTATAATCGTGAAGTCACTGTTGTTACTTTCCTAGCATATTATAAATGATGCATTGGATATGTAAAACACTATAGGTCCCTGAAGAAAAAAATTGTTTTGTATATACGCTAACCATTTTTTAAATACTATGACTTCAATTCTTCTCTAACTTCAGTAGCTCACATTGTCTAGTTACTTCAGACTCTCTTATGTACAACATCTTATACCATCCTAACCATTATTTGTTAATTCACAATGTCATCGTTATTTCGAGGGCTTTCTGCATTTTGAATTAAATAAATAATTCAAGCTAAGCCTAAAACAGTTTTATTCCTAGTGCCTACTTGCCAATCCGGAGCAAAAAGATTTTTTTTCAGTATACTAAGCTTTGATTAGTGTATTTTGAACCAAGATTTGCAATTTTCATGTCAGCATTCATAAAATATAATATATTACAAACAAAAAGCTAATAATGACAATTTCTGATTACAAATACATGGAGATGAACTTATGTCTTAAAATTTTACGTCTAGTAGAGGAACATTGTAAGCAGCGGATAAAAGCTTGAAAATTTGCTTATTTGAGTTAGCTCTACGGGTATATTTTTTGTATTTTTGCTTTGTATGATATCCCCATTTTGAAATTGTAAATAGTTTATTATATACTGAAAGCAATATTTGCTGAACACTTCAGTAAAATATAATTAACTATTTTTGTTGAAAGTGACTATACAGTTTCACAAATTTCATTTTAAGAATCTTCTGTAAAACATTTAACATACTATGGTAGCTTTTTTTTTACTATGTTATAAACGTTCAATGTATCATCGTCTTGTTTGTTGTTTTTTTGCCGTTTCTCTTTACTTAATTCTGTAAAATATATTGCTCCCAATTTTTGTTTTGTTCAATTGTTCAACAGCACAATCGTGTCCATCTTTCTTTGCACTTCTCTTTCAATCATCCTTCTTTCATTGGGAATTGACTATTATTTTAATTTCCGGTAACAATGTCTGACCAAACTACCCAAAATAAATTTTATTCAAATTGAAAGATTTCCAAAACGAGTTTATTAGGTTTCAATGATTACCTTTAAAGTTGAAGAATTGATATCATAATTTATCCTTACAAATAAACAAATAATGCTTGTTACTATATAGAACTAAATTTTGAAAGAAATTTGTTTTTTCTATTTGACCACGTTATTGATATACATACTTTTACTTTTCAACTTATCTGTGTGTAATTTGTAGTCTACACAACATATGTAGTTTAATAATTATATTTATGTATTTTCTGAGCATTAGATAGAAATTCAACAATTTAAAGATAGTATTTATTTTTTTCAACTTTAAGTACGAAACATCCTTACAATTTATAATTCATTTTGAAAATGTCATAATTTGCTATGTACATAGCTTTTCATTCTCACATTACATCTTAAATATAATTGTTGTTTCATTCTTGCTTTCTTTACATCTATAATTCTTATTCTCATTTTGATTCTTTCAAACTTAGAAATCTAGATTACTCGAGTACCACGTTAGCGAACTATTTCTTTTTATTTTTTTACTCCTAAAACTTTATATAGTAGTTATTGGCTTCATACTCTGTACATCTGTCGTCAAATATGCTTTAGATAGCGTATATTGTGAATAAATATGGAAGTGTAATTACATGCAAGCATCAACTATCTTTTTTCGTATCATCTTCATCTTCAGAACTCTCAGAACTATCAGAACTATCATCTAAGTCTTGATCAAAAAAATCCAGGCTTTTACATTCATTTTTTAAAACTTTCGGGGTAACGTTTTCTGTTGTATTTAGACTGGCATTAGATATTGAGCTCGATGATGACGCACAAGCTGATGATGAACTTGATGAGCCAGAGTATTCAGAGTACTCGCTTTTCTCTAATGCACATTTTACTGAGCCTTGAATTGCTTCATTAAGCGACTGCAACGTCTCTGAGTGCGTCACGTCATGAAATTGGACTGACGATGAAATGTCGTTTGAAATTTTTGCTTGGAGTTGTTCTTTTTTGCGCTGATATGTGGATTCTGAGTTTGTCTGTTTCTTATCAAGAAAAGCTGCTAATCTAAATGAGAGTTAGATAAATATTAACCATGTAATGGTTTCATACTTACTCTTTGGCTTGACGAATATTCTTCATTCTGCGTCCCTCCAGGGTCCTGAAACTGTCTGTGTCATTTTCATTTTTCTTTCCACGCTTTTTTGTCATCTTTCCACCTTGTGCCCTAAGCATAGATCCAAATCCACCTTTTCCTCCTAAGCATTTTACATTCCATCGGAGTCGCAAAAAACTGTCAGATGTCGTATAATAGCTTAGGGGTAGTTTTGATGCTGATAAAGTGATTGGTTTGCCACTATGGAAAGAAAAGTATCCAACTTCCTCAAGGCCCTTTTTGAGAAGTTGAGATTGAAAAAACTTCACAACATCGTCTAGCGGTGTGGACAGACGAAATATATCAAAGGACTTTTCAAGGACTGATCCATTCTCGCAAAATACGGTTGTAGTTGAAGTCGCCATTTTGTATTTAGTAATATATTGATATGAAGTGTGTTGTGAGAATAAATAATAAAAATTCGTATTGGGGGCTTATTAGGAGGGAGGAAAAAAATAAAAATAAATAAAATTTTAATCTAAATTGTGAGAAGTGGGAAATTCGAAGTTGCACATACTGCAACAACCTTAATCATAGTATGAAATTTGTCTTTTTTTAGTATATTGAAAAACCAGCTCTATCAGGCAACATATTTTCAAGAATTTATGATCTTAGAGTTATATGCCATAGAGCCACTGCAGGCCAATTTCTAAAGGCTAGAAATCTTTGCCATTCACCAGGCGGTTTGGTTCCCACTCATAATTTTATTAAGGGTTCATAGTTTACCTGCTTCGTCAAAAAGGCACCAATTCCATTTCTGTGCAATATCATTAAACTCAGTCCATTGATAGCTTCCAGCACCAAGTGGTTCAGGCATCTCCTCACTTGCGGAACTTGTAGTTAGTTGCATGTCTCTTTTGTGAGAACTTGTAGGAGTTGCAGTATGCGGAGCAGTTTTGGAATTCTCAGGCATCAGTATAACGGAATTGTTGAATGTTTTAGTTGGAGTGGAGGTTCCAATTGGAATGACGGCGTTTGGAGATATAGAAGAGCAAGCATCATTAACTATAGGAGGAATGACTGGAGTGATTGAATTTGGTTTTAATACATTAGCTTTAGCTGGCAGGCTTATAATAGTATGACAGCTAACAGGTGTTTTAGGAGTCCTATCTTTCGGAGTTCCTGTTTGGAAAGTTAGAGCTTCAGGGGTTTCAGTCCTAGAAGGCTCAGCTTTTAAAACAGAAGTATCGGAAATATTAGCAGTAGTAGTTATAATGTTAGCTGTTTCAATCTCAGAAGATTTCGCCTCAGTAGATTTGAAATGTGATAGTTTTGTAGAGATCGGTTGAGGGGTGGGTGTTTTAGAAATATGTGAAGGTAATTGTGAATCTGAGACCTTTACAAGAGGGTTACCGTCGGCTTTAATAGTCGGATTCTTAAATGCTCGAGAAGGAGAATTATTTGGACTCGCGGTCAAATGGGTAAATAATGTAGATCCTAAACCATTCACTGATGAAAGCATCTCAGCTTGGAGCATTTCTTTATCATCAGCCCCAAGGTTGATCGTTGAGTTAATTGAGCACTCTGCATCGTGATACAGTTTTCTTCCTGAAAGATGTGGGTCCAAGAGATTGTCTGACTTGTAGTACAAGCATTCCAATCGGCTGCATTCATCGGTTGTCAAACCTTTCGGTGATGTGTTTTGGAAGCCATCTGGTGGCCTTAGATGGGCATTATAAACTGGTCGAGAGAGAACACCAGGAAGGGGCCTCGCAGCAGATATATAAGGACTGATATCCAAGTATAAATATTCGTCAGCGATCTTTGTAATATCTGCAAAATCTTGATCAGTGAAAGAAGTTGTCATCTGCTATAAATTATAATTTCTGGGTTTTTAGTTAATGGGAAGTTAAAACTGGAAACTAGAAACAAAAATATGAAGTGACATGACATGCGACTGGGTAAAAAAAGCCCTACTTACACAAATTTACCACTCTTTTCCATCTGAATGACTTGTCGATATCTGAAGTATATCCATGTATAACAATGAATGTTCCGGTGGAAACTCCTGATTCCATAGGTGTTCCAGTGTTTTATCCTGTATGGCTTTTTCAGCTGTATCCTCTGTATAGCTATGCTAATTTCTTAATTTTTATGATATAAATATAGACCTGGGAACAATTCCGCGACTTCGCGAGTTTCGTGAAAGGCATCAATGCCTATGGCATGAAACATGGGATTGTCAAGATTGTTCCACCTGCTGAATGGTAAGTATTTTCTATTCTCAAGACTTAGTTAGTTGCTAATCTTTTCTTCAGGATTGACACCTTGCCTTCAGTTGACGATGAAAAGCTGAACAACATCATTATAAAGAATCCTATATCTCAACATATTAATGGCTCAGGAGGTGCATTTCGCGTAGAAAACGTTGAAAAGCAAAAGACTTTCAATATTGCTGAATGGCGGACCTTGAGCGAAAGAAGTGAAAATCAACCACCAGCAAAACGAGGAGAAAGGCGAAAAGGACGCCCCTCGATTACCAGTGGCCATTCGAAAAAGAAGAATCTGCCTAGTCGGCTTGACGCGGAGGTTGATTCTAGTGAATTTACGCGGGAACGGTGCCTGGAACTTGAACGCATCTATTGGAAAACGCTAACCTACAATAGCACTATGTATGGGGCCGATATGCCTGGATCTCTCTTTGACGACTCCACTTCAAGCTGGAATGTTTCTAAGCTTGACGATATGCTTAACACCTTACCTGTGAAAATCCCTGGTGTAAATTCTGCTTATTTATACTGTGGCATGTGGAAAAGCACATTTGCGTGGCATTTGGAAGATATGGATCTCTATTCAATTAATTATATACATTTCGGTGCCCCCAAGCTATGGTATTCTATATCTCAAGAAGATAAAGACAAATTTTTTGAAGTTATGTGTGATCTGTGGCCTGAAGAATTCAAAAATTGTCGGGAGTTTCTTCGGCACAAAACATTTCATGCTTCTCCTTCTCTGCTGCAGAGCCATGGAATTCGGGTTAATAGACTCATTCACTATGAACATGAATTTGTTCTTACATTTCCTTACGGCTATCATTCTGGTTTCAATTTTGGGTACAATTGTGCAGAGTCGGTTAATTTTGCCACCCAAGACTGGCTACCTCTAGGAAAGTTGGCCAAACAATGCCAGTGTATATCTGACTCCGTGGGAATCGATGTTGTCGGACTTTTCCTTAAAACTGAATTGGAGAATGTGCCATCAGAACTATCAGACGAGCCGAAGGCAACTATTGTGCGAAAACGGAAACGGCATCCTGTCAGTGAGGATAATACTGCCAGTCCAATTGTTTTGACTCAATCTCCACTATGTGCTCTTTGTCCTTCCCACAACGATCTTCCACTAATCCATTCGAAAAGCGATACCACTGTACATAGATTATGTGCACTATATATTCCAGAGACATATTCAGAGATAAATTATGTTGGCGAAGAAATTCTCTGTGGTTTGGAAAATATTCCGAAGGCCAGATGGCTGTTGAAATGTGCTTATTGCGGTTCAGCTGAAGGGGCCTGCATTCAATGCAGTTGCACTGGTTGCGCGCGTTCCTTCCATGCCACATGTGTGCAGCCTGCTGGTGTTACATTATTCACAGAAGAAATTGCAAGTGGCCCCAAACTTCGGTTTTTGTGCCGCTCACATCAAGCCAGAAGTATTTCCCAGCAGGCTAAACGCCTAAATTTAAAAAATGCATACTCATTACTGCCAGGTGACTCGGTTCAATTTCAGTTTTATCCTGGACGTCTATGGTCTGGCGTTGTACAACAAAATAATATTTCTGAACAATCTGCATTAGTAGCCCTGGCACCTCTTTTACAAGATGTTTTAGAGGTATCATGGGAAAAAATCTTTATACCAGGAATAATCGTTAATGAGTCTTCAAAGAAATTGAAGTGCGCAACGCAGATGTTAGATCTAGAGTCGTCTCGCCCTCTTGAAACTGTTTTTGAACATTTTAAATGTGATTGGAACCCCACTCAATTGCGATTGCCACCAGTCGATCTAGCATCTGAACTTATGTTCTACAATCCCAATATTTCCAGTGATACAGTTGCTTATTTCTATTAACGGCTAAAATTTCCACTTTTTTGATAGCTCATACCTATTGCCTTCCAAATGGCTTTCGCTCAATCATGGGCTTGCCGGGTTGCCTTTAATATAGAGTATTGCAAATATCTGGATGATATTCTCAATTATGATAAACCTCGTTTTTATTCTCTGGCGTTCTCTGAAATGAATGGCATTAAGGTTCCCGTTCTAATATCTTAGGAAACATTTACAGGTGGTTGTACTATCAGACTTCATTGATTTTAATAAATCAGTATTACAAATTCTGTTGAGTGTAGAAGTTATAATAACTGCACTTTCAAAGAATGGATTAAAAATGAAGTACCAAAATTGCAATTCAATTTCTCTGTGTTGAATGCTCTGTTTTGTCCGGCCTTGCGAATAGTGGTGTTTCTAGGAATAGAGCTTAGCTTTTGGGTCATTTATATATTTGACAATTTATGTTGCTGATTTTGAACAGCATTTAATGGGATAGGATTTCAAAATGTACTCTCACTATTTGTTGCATTTTTTCTCAGTGAAGCAGAAGTCCGTTCCTATTTTATTTATTCTGAAAGGAACCGGTCACTCTAGTACTGCTACCGTATACAGCGAGATATTTTACTGAGAATCCTTCCACTTTTTCTCCAGTGATCAAAGCTAAGTTCTTTTACTTCAGGATGCATTTATTCAGGAGTATGAATCCATTAGTTAACTATCCCGAGTTATTTTATCATGGTCATGATATTTCTATGTTATAGTTAAAGACTTTTAAGGTTTTGATTGATTTGGGGTAGCATAATGGAGAATCTTAGATCATGCCGGTTACTGGGATTAAACAGAATATAATTCATTCTGGCTACTTGAACCATTTCACATGCATTTTCCCACTCTGGTCTTGCCTCTTACCACTTCATTGGGTATCAATTGAACTAAATTCACTTCTTGGTTAGAAGCGTGTGCATTGAGCAATCGAAGTTCCCTGGACAAAAAGGTTCTCAATGAATATCAAAGCCAATAGGATTCTGGTCGGACATGGAGGCAGAATTTTCCCTTTCCTCGCTGTTTTTATTTTATTTTTACCCAAGGTCGAATTTTGTATCTAGCTCTGATTTTTTAAGTATATATTCAATCAAGAATTGACAAAAAAGTTGATTCGTTTTACAAAAGTCTGTAATTAATAGGAATTAAACTACTTAGATAATGACCTTAATGCAAGTTCAGTCGAGGCACCCAATTTGCAATAAATTGAACTACTTACAAGGAGGTGGACATTGCCTTTGATGTTGATTCAAATTTCATTCCGAAATGCCAAGGAATTTATCAAGATAGTTTAATATATCTAGTCTTGAGCTTCCATATCATTATACAATATAAAGTAACTTGGACAATAATTTTCGATGGTACACTCGTATAATACTGATTATTAGAGATTACCCATGAGTGTTCTTTAAAAAGGGATTTGTAAATGAAAGTTAGCCCAGAAAGTCTTCGGATTATTACCTTCATGGTATCCTATAATTTCTTAATTTTTTCATATAATGCGCTATATGTTCGTATTATAGACCCTGGGTACAATTCATCTAGAAGCATTTTATTTACATGTTCGTCTCAATTATCTGTCATAATAAAATCTATGAACGAGTCATAAACCTAAATACTACACATCACTGATCAATGATAAGTCATTAAACTTTACACGTAAACGACAATCTGTCAGTATAAGAGAATCTGTAATCTCGTTAGATTTAAGCAGGAAGCAAATCAGGCGTTGAGCTCGTCTCTATGTCACAATAGTAAATTATCTGCAGTCTCCAAACCAACCAGCCTTAGTGAACTAACTAAGCTTCTTATTTCAGATGAAAAGACTATCTGCAATCCTTCACATTGGCCATGTCACTACCATTGATTTATTTATATTGAGCATAAAACGTATCTCCTTTCGAATGCTCTGATCTTGCCAAAGTGACCAAAAGTCTATGTCATCACATGACATACAATGCAAACAGTACTTTTCAGTATGGGTAATATCAGGACCCAATCATAATGTATTAATACCGTGATAATTTTTCTAAGGCCTTTATTTTTTTTTTCACCACCTTAGGTCTCGTTTTTTTTCTTTCTTTTCTCGTTAAGCAGATACAATGACTTTTCGACTATTGCGCCCTTTCAGCCTTATTGCGCGAGTTGCTCCTGTTCGCAGCTCTCTTGCCTGTATGTATCTCTCATAATTTGTTCCAGAAGAAAATAAATTTTCATTTTAGCTAATCTTTTCTTCAGCTTCTGGCTTCAAAATTGCTTCTCGATTTGCCTCTACCTTTGATCGTGCTAAGCCTCATTTGAATGTTGGTACTATCGGACATGTTGATCATGGTAAAACCACTCTGACTGCTGCTATTACCAAGGTTTTGGCTGCTAAGGGTGGTGCTCAGTTTTTGGACTACTCTTCCATTGACAAAGCACCTGAAGAGCGTGCCCGTGGTATTACCATTACCACTGCTCACGTTGAATACGAAACTGATAAACGCCACTATGCTCATGTCGATTGCCCTGGTCACGCTGATTACATTAAGAATATGATTTCTGGTGCTGCTAGAATGGATGGTGCTATTATTGTTGTTGCTGCTTCTGATGGTCAAATGCCTCAAACAAGAGAGCATTTGCTTTTGGCTCGTCAAGTTGGTGTCCAACATATTGTGGTTTTTGTTAATAAGATTGATACTATTGATGACCCCGAAATGCTGGAACTAGTTGAAATGGAAATGCGTGATGTACTGTCTTCTTATGGTTTTGATGGAGAAAATACTCCTGTTATCATGGGTTCTGCTTTGTGCGCTCTTGAGGGTCGTGACCCCGAGATTGGTGAACAGCGAATTCTTCAGCTTCTTGATGCCGTTGATGAATATATCCCCACTCCTCAGCGTGATATGGAGAAGCCGTTCATGATGCCTCTTGAAGGTGTATTTTCTAT